>JANDKE010000871.1:0-18986 GCA_027627275.1 Coprinellus aureogranulatus | reverse complement strand
AGCACGGAAGGAAGAAACACAACAGTGGAAGAAACAGGGTTTCAAATAATGAATGGGGAGCGGGCGAAGGAATAGAATACGAGATCCTGAAAGCGAACGAGCCGGGAAAACACAGAGTAGAAAACGAGGAACGAAAGCTGGGGGCCGAAGCGTGGAACGAGAAGGCGAACGCCATGCAGGCTCCCATATGAACGATCCGAATGGGCGATCCAATACATATAGATGCCCAAGCATCGCATGGAATGGAGACGTGCTTGAAACCAGCCTTCCCTCAGGCTCGCGATTCAGATGCACGAGGGTCTTGAGCAAAAGCCTGCTCATGGATGTATGCGTACATCCATGGGGTTTCAGCGAAGTGAATACATAAAATACTTGTGATGGGAGATGCTTGAAGTTCAAAGAAAAGTGAATATGACGGGAGCGAGGGTTGAAGTGGTGCCAAGTACGAGTAAGACTTACAGAATATCAAGTGGTCACGCCCGCGAGCTCAAGCCTGGTCACCCAGTGGCGCTGAAATTTCAAGCGTCGAGAAGCGCTACTGGAATGCTAAAAATTGTTGACACTGACAATGTACGTGAGGAGAAACGAGGGTCCATGTCAGTACGTGGTACTACTAAAAGGAAAAAGAGAGATGCCGCACCGATTCATCGAGCGGCATGGCGCAAAGAGCAAGCACGATAGAACACTCCTGGCTCGTGCGCCGGCTGCTATCGAAGCTCTATTGTTCGCTGAGTTAGGAGAGAGCTATCAGCACGACTCTAAGGAGAAAATATCAAAGGCGATGGAACAACAGATGAGAACGCACTGTTGCATTCAGTCAAGGAGAGAAATTGAGTGGGCTTCAGGTGTCCTAGATCGAGAGAGAGAGAGATCACAGAAGGGGACTGAGCTTGGAGGGAGCATGAGACGGGGGAGCGAAGAGACGGGGGATAGCGAAGGATCGGGGATGGTATTGATGGATAACAAGACAGAGTGAAGGGAGACAGGGATGGAGTGACAATAGAGGCAGTTTGGCGCGAGGTTGTTAGGTACCGAGTGATGAGGGAGCACGGGAGAGGGAAGTGATAGAGATCACGCAGGGCGGAGCGACGGAGATAAAAGAGGGGGAAGAATGATGAGGAAGGTGGGCGAGACAAACAAAGAGCGATGGACAGGCGGGAAGGGACAACCATAGATAATCAGGGGCGCAAGGATGAGGAGGGGGGTGCTCAAACTAGATGGGCGACGCAGTCGGACGCTAGACAAACGGTAGTGATTCCAAGAAAGGGGAAAGATGCTCACCTTTCAGAGGATCGCCGTCAAAAAAATGCCACATAAACGCATATAGCAAGCCGCGGTCCTCCCTCCAATTGGCCTCCTTCTACTGACCTCCGGAACTGGGCAGGGAACCTGTCTTGATGAAGCGCCGGAGACTGATACCTCACGTCAACCCGCATATCGGTGATGCAAGGTTGCGGTAGTGAGTTCTTCAGGGACCGAGGGACCGAGGGTAAGAGATACGAGAAATCAAAGACGTGGTTGATGACAGACACCCGTATAGCTCGTTGTAGTCGAGCTGAAGGAGAATGAGGGGCGGTCAGGGGTCAATTGATGCGCCGCAATTTTCGCCCCCGCTTATCTCCTCGGCCACCTCCGAAATCTTATCTAATCTCCGTCCGCCGTTGCTTGAACGAGTAAGGTGGGGGTACAGGCATTTCGAGTGTATTCCAAGGAGGGGTAGGACATCGGCAGAGACTAATGCCAATCAAATATGTCGTATCCGCAACAAAAGAAAGGATAGTGGCATCGGCGCGGTTCTTGTGGGCTAGCCACATGCTTGAAAGTGTCCGATCACCCTTCGAGTATCAGCGCACTCAGTGTATTCGTGGTACCCCAGACCGGTCGCTCAATTGGGGGAATACTGATGAAGTAAAATAGTAGCCATACTGCGTTGAGTGTCCCCTGTTCAAGTTCAACGAATTCAATCTTTGAGAATGTCACTAGGCGGTGTTTACAGGAGAGTCTACTGCGAGCACGTTATATGCTACACTGTCAGCCTTTGTTCGCCGATCCCCCGCCCTGTACATCCATCTATCGAATATATACCCATTTTATATACGTGTTTGTTCTTTGAATTGCCACTCAAAAGCCTAACTCCAGATTCGCAGTAGCAATGGGCCCAAGAACGAGAGTGACCCTGCAAGACCTGCTCGTTCCGACCGAATTCAGGCGTAACACGTCGGATCCATACTCTGCAAGGCTAAGAGAGGACCTGCAGCTAATTACGACCTGGCGCTCTTGCATCGTGTAATACATGCTACGTCAAGGTCTTCTATTTGAACTATTTCATAGAAGTGCGGGGAAATCCTTACTTGAGCACACCGAGCCAGTCGAAGGAGCTAGAGATCGACTTCGGGGTTGGGATCACAGATTCTGAATGCTGCAATTTGTAGTCTCGACAATCAAATCAGATACGGAGAAGACTGGCTCATATTTGAGTCCGAAGTTCCCGTGGACTTGGAGCGCGTTGGAAGAGCAGAACAGTGACTTATCCCCAAACACCCGCCCCGGTACTCATCTGCCTGAAGATTCTGATTGACTGGAAAGGCTCCACTAGAAAGGAAAAGTGCTGCATCTCCCTGGAGCGCTCGACGGAGGACATGTTTAGTTTTAGCTTTCCACATTCTCGAATTCCTTCTTCTGATGGTCAACCTACGCGTCGCCGCTGATCTCCGAACGACGACAATTTGCTAGCTGCGAAGGTGCTCGATAAAAAACACTGTGGGCTGGTTCGTACTTGTGTTCCCCCAAAGCAAAGAGTATAGAGGTTCTATTTTAGCCGAACAAACCACAGGCACACCACGTCGGTGGCACAGGCAGCCGAGAGATGGATAACGAGGGCCGTACTCCAGTAGACGACCTTAGCTCAGGGATTCCGAGGGAAACGCGAACGGTGGGCTAATGTGCCTCTCTTGGGAAGAGACTAAACACATCCAGTTCAAAGGTCAAAGTGTTGACCGTTGATCTCCGATACCAGGAAGCCTAAGCTCCAGGCACTATGGAGCCTGGCGATTTTATTCAGCCTTTCGAATCGGAGTAGGCGCACCTGCCTACAATCAGCTTAACCAATGTTGTATGGGAGACCATGCCGGGTACGAGAAGAGCAGAAAATGCGAAGCGCATGAAAGCTGGAGCATAGTGAAGGGGTAAGGATATGTCTCCTCCACTATCGTTCATGGAAATTCAAATACAAGAATAGACGCTGTATGCTAACGGAAGGAAAGACGAATATAAGGGGGAAGGCAACGAGCGAGAAGCAGAGACGAATTAGAAGCACAACAAGTGAAGGAAGGGAGTACCGAGGGCGGAGAATGAGCGGCATGTGAGGAAGCGGAGAATACGACATGGAAGGAAAGCCGACGATACACGAAGCAAGAAGATTTAAAAGCCCTTTGAATACGTCGTTCAGGGTGAGCGAGGAACATAGACGTGCATAACGCCAATGCTAAATACACTGAGATTGAATGCCAGAAAGCGGAAAAGCAAACGAGAGTGCCACATACCCCACTGGTACCCTCTCCAGGATGAGGACCCAAAGGATCCGCGGAATTCTGTCGTTGATACCCTGCCAAGAGCTACGTTGTATCAGCCATGACAGTCGATTATCAGACTCACGACCGATGACCTACGCACCTGGTGCCCAGGACCTAGCATGCCAGAGTGGGTGCAGGCGGATAGACCGTATGCGAACGTGAAGCGTAGGTGAGACCTCTCGTCGGGGTGACCTCTAGTGTCGGGATCTGAGGATCTGACGTGACGAGTAGACTTTACTTCGCAGTGGAGGTGGGCCAGAAACTTTGGGTTCTTCGAGACTTGGATGATAAAACCGAAACCACATTGAACTGAGGACGTCGACTGTCTAGAAGTGGAGGACGACACTATGCGGGAGAAACGCATAGGCGCATTTCGTCTGACTGAATAAAAGACAATCGGTCAATAATTACACAAGGAATCCGAGAGAGGAAGGGAGGGATAGAGAGATGAAACGGAGTAGGCTCGTTACCGTGCCTATTCCGAGAGGAGCTGCGAGCGCGTAACGTGTTGCAGGGTGAGCGATCCTATGATAAACAGAGAAAACGACCCACCGTAAACCGAGACAGATGAAGTTTCGGGGACGATCACCATACGGTGATCCCCACGAGCAAATACTCCCCTAGTCCCTAATCGAGATCATTGCCCAGTTCGACTAGGCTATCCGCCCGCCAGACTACACGCATTCCCCTGGTGATTCCCCAGATTATCGGAGGAGCGGGTGGGTCCCGAGGACGACGGTTTCTGATTCCTGTGATAATGAGAGGTGATTAGTACAAATTTGTGACGGGGGAAGAGGGATCGGAACAGACAGGTGAGGGGAGGAACGCCGCAGTGTGAAAAGGTGAAGGGAGGAGGCAAGACGAACCGAACAGACAGACTAGAAGAACGCGAACGACGCGAAGTCCGTCACGGGATCTCGGGCGTTCGTCACGCACGTATTCAGACAAGGCGCGATAGCACCGCCTTGACGGGGGTTCTATCGCTGGACGGGAGTTCTATCGCTGGGCGGAAGAGCACAGGTTGGCACAGCAGTGCCTTCCTTAAAAGAAGATGCGCATCGCTAGTTGCAACGCGACAGGGTGTCCCCGACAGATGGGGCGGATGGGGCACGTCGTCGCTCCAAGGCTCTCAGTGCTGAGCTGAAGACACCAGGGGATCAGTAAGAGATAACCCTGGTAGTAATCCTTGAGCTCAAGATGCGAATATTTGATTGAGGGTGTTGAGATGACGAGAGTGTGTGATCGGCGTCAAGGAGGTAGGAGGTCAACCCTTGGGCGGTCGCATTGCCCAGAACCCGAAGCCGTTGCCAAACATGCGCAACGTCAACTGGGTTTGGTCAATGATGCCGAGCCAACTCCCAATTGCCTCGACAGAGGGAGTTGAGCAATGTCTCGGGAAGAAAAAAGAAGCTAAACGTTGACGGAAAATACAGGAAGAACTCCAAGTTATCTGCCCATTTCTTGGATGCGAAGCGCAGACGATCAGAATCCTGATAGGCACTGTTGGGGCTGAGGAATATATGGAAGATACACCTGTGGTACCTTTCTCCTCCAATGAGCACTCCTCTTATTCCATAGCGGAGTGCTAGGGGAGTGCTCCTTTGCGTTGCCATCTCCTCCTCGTACCCTTCTGCGATACTGACTGCGGGGTTTGTGGCCGCTTTAAACTCCGACTCGCGCCTGATAGCTGTGTTCTGGTGGCCCGCATCGTCGTCCTGTTCCACCACCATCGATGCTTTAAAGGCAGGGCTTGCGGAGACGTCAAATTCGAGGCCTAGGTGAGTTCTCACTTCGATTCTTTCCACTTCTGACAGCTAAATCCAGGGCCATAGATCCCGGGGTTTGCGTGTAGCACATTCGTGCCCCCGGAAGGCCTCTTCAACTCGTCGAGGGCGTCGACGGCTACTGGGATGTCCTAGTGGTCTGAAATTTTAGCAGCATCCTTCGACGGGTCTGTAGGATGCAGCTGCGTCACGATCTGGGTCTTTTCCTCCGCCGTTCCGACGCATCGTCTCCGTTTCCGGGACCTTCTCCTCCTCGTCCCTTGGCTCATCTCCCTATCGCCAATCCCCCTTTCGTCTCACCTCTAAACTTACGGTGAGTATTTCCTACCTTCTAATATCCCGTTTCAGCGCTCAATCTTAGCTCTCCATCCCTTCCCACATGCGCCAATTGCCGATCGCCCCACAGACCCCCCAAAACGACCATTCCATCTCCAGCACCTCAATATGGCCTTCAATCGGTGTATCTACGCCTTATACGTTACTTCTAGGTACCTCGAAAGCGCATCCGACCATCACTCAAGCTCTCCCGTCATCCGATCCCGACCAGCTCCCGGATCTCTTCCACCACCTCTCCACACCCCTCACAGTCACCCATCCTCGACAAGCGCGAATGGAGGATGGTTCCCGTCATTTCTTGACTGAAGAAGGCTACGCCGCCCATATCCATCCTCTCCGAACAAGTGCCACTCGGAAATTGACATGCCGCCCACGCCAATTCGGAACCAACTCGACACCTCGACTTCAGCCCTCTTCCACCCTCGTACCACTCCCTGATGAATACCCATCGCACTCTCTATCCCAGAATCTCAATCACCAACCCACTCCACCCCTTGCTCACCCATGATCCGTGTTACCATGATTCACCCTCTTGGTCGGCTAGCATAGCGGCGGCCTACGCTTTTGCCCTCGACCCGATTGGCTCTACAACGATGCCATGCATTCCACAGGTTCGCTGAGGCGGATTATCCATCTTACCCATGAACGTCGTCCTGAAACCGGTAAGCATCCAACCTTTTCAATATAGGACACTGAACCGAACTCGGTCGTAGTCGTTTGCGCTTCACGCATACCTCTTCCTCATACCCAGCTTCTGCTGTAATTCTCACCTAGCTAGAGCTTCAAAATACATTTGTTTCTCAGCATTCTGGATGGGATTAGGAAAGCGGTGAAGGCGGTGATCCCCGGAGGTGGGTTTGTAAGAGATGATGAAAGGGAGAGAATACGGCACCTCCTTTCGAAGAGTTGACTTGATTGTCCTGCCAGGAGTTAGGAACTGCAGGGTGACATGATGTGAAGGGGGGGAAGCGAGATCTAACAAGGTAAGTATTCATTTCGCCTTCACAGATAGGAAAACTGACGTGAACGTGCCATGTATGGATCGAAGGAAGAGGCTTCGCTCGTCACCCAGATGAGCGAATCGTTCGTTTTGAGGCGTGCTTCTGGATGATCTCCGTTGCTCTACCTTGCGTTTCGAGGCGTAGAGCGTGCTCAGAAATCTGAAGGGGTTGGTTGGTGGACTGAAGGGCGACATATTGCCCCTGTCAGTGGAAGCATGGGCATCAACCCATCGCCTTCGTCCGGGAGACGATGTACTGACCTCGCACTCTTGCCCGATTACAGCCCTTTCGCCTACCAAGTCTGGCATAGGTGTAAGCACTTCGTGTTGGGGATACGAGCGCGGTACTGGCCTCGCTTCCTCTCATTTCGGCGACCGTGCGTGCGGCAGGTACTGTCGGTGTGAAAGTAAGTACTTCGTTTCATCGCACGAGGAAGGGAATATTATCTTTCCCCCCAAGCGTCGCCGAGTGCTGTAAGTTGTGTATGTGTACATTGAGCGGGGCTGGTGTCAGGACGTCAAAGCGTGAAGGAACGGTATCGCGATCCGGTAAACATCACTTGCATCTAAAGCAGGCTCACTTGGAAAGCAGTTGTGAATTTCAATCTCTAAGTACCTCCAGAACATGCGCCCTATCAAACGATCTCTATCCCGACAGCATAAGCACCACACATACCCCTTGCATACCTCAGAGCCTCGGTGTAGCAGGTAGTAGGAGGCTTCGGTGAAAGCAGTGGTAGCAGAGAAGATTGGTTCACCAAGAGTATGGGAGCGCATCCACTAGTACGGGCAGTTCTCCGCATCCTTATACCCCGCATCGGAACACTTGATTCTCGAAAGCCTGAAGTCAACCAGGGTGTATATTTCGGTATCGTTGAGTACGTCAGGCGCATTACCGTTGGAATCTACTGGAGAGCTTAGGCCATGCGTTTCGCACACCAGAGTGGACTCTCGCAACTGGACAGCCAGCAATCGTGAGCTGTAGAGACTGCTCTCCCTCGTTGCATACGCCTCCATCTCCATCGGCAGGGTCCAATGTGAAGCGGACTTCATCTGGCGATGATGCTCCCTATTAGCGTTCAGTTTGTCGATACTCGGGGGACAAAACCGGAGAGATGTTAGGCGGACGTCGTCATCGGCGAATCGACGATCTAAAATCCAGAAGTGGAGGAGGAAAACGCTGGCAAGATACACGACAAAAAGCACGGAGGCACTTTAGAAGAGCTCTAGGGATGTGTAGACAGATTAGGATAGGGGTAAGAATTTTGTCATCCTCACCCTAACCACTCCGTCGACCTTCCTCGACAGTGCAGCTAGATGTTCGTAATTCGTAGGTGGGTTATCAATGGGAAAACATTGCCTGTGCGTAAGCTTCATGAGATGCAACATGTGCATCACCTTTGACTATTCAGAGCGTGCATGAGAGCAGCCAGAGGCCCATACAAACCACATATTCTTTTCTGGACGTACTAACCGTGCTTTGACATCTGCGGAATCTATTCCGGATTGGGCTTCGAAACACAGTGAATCTCGGTGGGTCCTAATCCCGAATGATGACACTGTGGTATTGTACCTCTGATTTTCTATTTTCCACATGGCATTTCGCGCAAACCCTTTTAGCATAGTCCACCAGGACGAGACAAGCAAAAAGTACAGCCCATTGAGATAAGATTAGATTACGGAGATCGAAAGCGATTGGCCAAGAGCGGACAACCCAATATGGATGTTGGTATGCGAATGCTTTGGATCAACCAATTACTTCATCCCACCTATCACCTTTCTGCGCCCACCATGGACCGTCGCACTGTCCTTGAAGAAGGTCCCAGCCCAAAGGATCTGCTTGGCTGGGACTTCCTCGACCATCCTGTCTATTGTTACTATCCACCTGAGCCTCCAGTTTCTGGACTCGGTCCCTCCAGGTCTGGGCCAGTCAATTTAAGTCTTCGATCAGCACCACCTCCCAAACAAGAGGGGCAAGTGGATGCGAACGAACAAGAAGGCAGTAAACCATGTAAGGCTGACAGAAATCATGATCCAACAACGCTGGCTCTTCAAACGGCGTTCGAGGAGACGATGAGCGCACGGCTCTCACGCTGCTACCCTCGCAGACCTATTACACCCACCTGCATGGCTGTCCGAGACCCTACTACACCACTGCGCGCACGTGTACTTCCCACCAAAAAGGCCATCTCTCAGGTCTCCAACAATCGGAGAGCATATACCCCGATGAAGATGCCAATTCAAGCTGCAACGAAGAAGACTTCTTGATGGTGTCTCCGTCAGAGGGGCAATTTGTGTCAGGAATGGAAAGGTAAGAAACTATTCTCCTCCTCCCGAGCACCCATGACTCATTATACACCTTTGCCCCAGATTCCTTCCATGTTTATGATACCATAGTTCTGCACCCAATGTATTGTAGCAATACTCAACATTGCTGCGCTTGTGCGGTATGCAGACCGGATGGAGATACGACAACTTGAATCGCATTGTGCCGCCCTGCTCCTCGACAAACCTATGCAATTCTATCGATTGTAAATTTTCTCCACAGCGCTGGGGCGGGAGGCGAGAGGAGAAAGTCCGAAATCGCGGACTCCTGGTCTACTGAGCGCGTGTGAGTCGAGAGCCAAGACTGGAGAAAGATAGGTTCGGCTTCAAGCCCCCTCCCGTGCGGGTCGAGCGGGACTCGAGATGTCTTCCTAAACGGGACATTTGTTTGGCTGAGCCAATATCCTCCTCTCTAATCCCAAGAGAGAGCGCTACAGCCTGCGCCCCTTTCCCCCTCGTACCTTTCAGCAAGATTCACGCCCGCTCCAAACTCCGACTCGCGCGTGATGGCTGTGCTCTGGCTGCCCTCTTCCTCGTCCTGGACCACCACCATCGATGCGTTAGAGGCTGGACATGGAGGGGACGTCGTTTTCAAGGCTTATGTGAGTTCTTGTATCGATTTCTCGTACTTCTGACAGTTTATCTCACTGTTTTAGACCCGGGGAGTGTTAGGTAGCGCAGCGATGCCTGCCGAGAACGTCTTCACCCTGTCGAGGACGCCGACGGCTACTGGGATGTCCCAGTGGCCTGCAATTCTAGGAGCGTCTCTCGACAGGTCTACAGAACGTGACGGCAATGCGGCTTCGGTCTCTTCGTAAGTCATACCGACAATCGTCCCAATCCCGCCGACCATCTCCTCCTCCTCCCCCGCCTCATCTCCCTGTCACCCGTTTCCCTTTCATCTCGCCCTCAAATTCTCGGTGAGTCTTTCATACCCTCTACTCCTTTGATTTAGCGCCCAAGTTCTCCTCCTCATTCCTCCCCGCATGCACACACTGACGATCGCCCTGCAGACCCCCGAAAACGACTATCCCGGCCCTAGCACACCAGTCTGATCCCAGATAGGCGTAAATGGGCGATCTCCGCTACGTCTAGGCGTCCCTCAAGCCCTCCCGCTCGTTGATCGAGGCCCCCCGTCGCCCGTTCCCGTACAGGATACCCTACCGGATCCCCCACCTCTTCACCCCTCTCACCGATGCCCACCCTCAGAAATCACGAGCGGACGTGCTGTACGTCATTTTGTGACTCCAGGACGCCCAATACCCGTGTCCATATGCGGCATGCCTGAAAGTCGCCATCGACTACGCGCCGCTCCGAAATCGACAGACCGCCAGTGACCCGCCAACTCCCTACCACCTCAACCCCTCGACTATGGCCCTCTACCACCCGTCCCCTTCCTGACGGATACCCATCGCACTCTCCATCTTCGGACCTCAGTCGCCAATTCACTCCACCCCACACTCACCCAATATCGATGTTGCTGTGACCCGCCCTCTTCGTCGACTGGCATAGCGCCTTACATTGGTCTGCCGCCTTCAAACCGATTGGGCCTACGCTGATACCATTCATCCCGCGGTTCCGCTGTGACGTTATACCCATCTTGCCCTGTAATCGATACGTTTCCACCCTCTCCAATTTGGGACACTGAACTGACTTATGTCGTAGTTGTTTGCGCTTCACGCGCACCTCTTCGTCATACCTATCTTATCTTGTAACTCACAACTAGCAAGAACCTTGAAATACACCTGTTCTCAAGCATCATAGGTGTGATTCCCCCAACCAAGGCGCGTGATGAATCAGAAGGTGGTGGTCTGCTGAGGTAGGCTTGTAATTAGGGCATGAGGATAACATCGGCGAAAGGGAACTGGGGTAATGGCACCTCCTTCTGACGAGCCGATCCGACTTTCTTGGCACGGGTTCGCAACTGCTTGGGGTATTGTGAAGGGGTCGAAGCGAATCTGATAAGGCACGCTATTGTTTCTCCTTCACAAATGGCAGAACTGACCTTCACGTGTCGTGTAGAGGTCAGAAGCGAAGGTTTTGTTCGGCGCCGAGACGAGTGAACCATTCATTACGAGGTGTGCTTCTGAATGAGTTCCATTTCTATCCCTTGCGTTTCAGTGAGTAGAGCGTGCTTGGATGTGTGAAAGGGACAGTGGACCGCAGTACAAGGTACTGACCCTGCTAGTGGAAGCATGAGCAGCGACCCTTCGTCTTTGCCTGGTGGACGATGTACTGACCTCGCGCTCTCACTTGGTTGCAGCGCATTGCCTTACCCAAGTCCGGCGTAGGTGTAAGCACCCCAGTTTGGGAATACGAACGCGGAACTGACCTCGCCTCCTCAGTTCGGCGACCGTGCGAGTGGCACTGTCCGTGTTGAGAGTGCTTCGCTTTCATAGCATCCCGATGNNGNGCCCACGCCTTTCCCCCCAAACCTCGTCGAGTCCTATTAGCTGTGGATGGGTTCATCAAGTGGGGCTGGCGTCAGGACGTCGAAGTGTGAAGGAACGGTATTGCTGAACCCGTAAACGCCGCTTGGATCTAAGGTAGGCTTAGTCCCCAAATTCGGCGCTAAGTACCGGAACGTGTAGTCGTACGCAAACATCTCTTTGAGAATAGCAAGCGCACCACCCGCCCTTTGGAGCATCGTTGTAGCAGGTAGTAGGAGGCTGCTCCTTGCGGCTATCGAAACACGAGAAAATCGAGAGTGATAACAAAGGATATAAAGAAAGTAGTGTACATTGCATAGGATCATAGCATGAGAGCGGTGGTATCAGAGAAGATTGGCTCACAAAGTGTAAGCGAGCGCCTCTGCGGGTATGGGATTCCAGTTTTCCACCTCTTTACACCCTGCATCAGAACACTTGATTTTCGAAAGCCCAAGGTCGACCAAAGTGTATTTTCCGGTGCCACTGACTACGACATTGCGCGGTGCGATGTCGTGGTGGTGGATGTCGTATGAATGAATGATTTTGACGAGGTTCCTCACTTGCTGACTGAATGCCGACTAAGTGTAAGATGCTTATGAGAGATGTGAAGAGCACCTACCGGTCCTCTTCATCCCACTCCTGTCGTGGCTCGCCTTCATATGAGAGCGCCAAGAAGAAGCCAAGGCCTCCACCGATCCTGCCATTTGCATACATCTTTGGGATCACAGTCCCCTGCAGCTCGGAGAGATGGCGGTAAGCTGTAACCTCGGCATTGAACTCAAACACCAATGCTGGATCGAAGATTTTGACAATGAGTTTCAGTTCATGATAAATGTAGAACCTTTTTCTCCCGCCATGGCTACGAATTGGGGCGCCTGGTGGAAGACGTGTAGTCCATGATCGTGTCTCTGACCTAGAAGGAACGGTCAGTGATCGGAAAGAGACTCTGGTGTAGCGATTTGCTCACTGGTCATCAATTATTAGAGCAATTTCGTTTGGGGCCTCCAGTGTATGGGTGCGCTGCAAGACTCCCTCAGTGCCCAGAAGCTTCCAAGCCAGGAACATCCCAAGCCGATAGACCCAGTCCGAAACACTACCCCCAATCGATCGGGTTAGAATGTTTGGGGACAAGATGTGAGTCCAGGAATTGGTAGAAGGGATGGTACACAGAACTTGGCAGTCATGCTGAAGCTTCTGAGCAAGACCACCGGGAAACCTTCTTTGGTCAGCGTCTCGGGACTGGTCTGCCGCTTCAGCATCAAGGATGAGCTGTGGGTGGTTGAAGAACAGGGCAAGGAGATGGAACCAAAGGGCTTGTCTCCAGTATAATGTCCATGTCGACGGATTTACCAGATGCTTTATTGCCTTGGGGATGTAATCTGGGGCATTGGCTTCGGGTAAAGTTTGAGAATTGGTAAAATGAGGGCAGTGAGAAGACTCACGATCGAGATCATCCACAGCAATAGCATTCTCTGTCACCATGACCACACCAGCACCAAGGTCAACCAGTAAATAGTGAAGTCTCGTTGGCGGTAAAACAAGTGCAACTAGCAACTTCCCGTTTGTCTTGCCTAAGATTACCAGAATGCGCTTTGCGTAATATACGCACTTGGGTGGAGATGCATGTCAGAACCATATCACTAAACCACAAATAAGAATGCCAAAGGTACGTACTTGGCTTATCATGTTTCGAATAGCGGATGGAAGGCTGCTCATAGTTTGAATGTGTGTTGTTGCGGCGGAAGAGAAGATGGGGTGATTCCAGCATGTTGCACCAGCCGATAGTGAGGTCTTATACTCAAAAAATGCGTAGGGAATCGACGCGTTTGTGAGGCCGACATCGCATTTGTGCCCGCCCTGACGATTGATTTCCAACCCAAGCACTGCTCGAAGCCTCAACTCTTTCTCGCCATGGTTCAGTACCGTTCTTGCATCCGCCTCAGACCCAGTGTCAGACTCTGAATCAGACTCTTTGTCTGAATCTGTGTCAGGGCCTTCGTCTGAGCTGTCATCTTGGCCATCCACCATGACAGACTCGACGTCTCCGTCTTCTGCCTCAACATCCATTTCTCCCTCCTCTGCTTCCTCCTCCCTTGCGTTCGGCTCTGCCCTGAGCTGCTCCTTGATCATGATCTGTATATAATCATGGGGAAGGCTACAGGCTCGGGCCACGCCATCTTCATCAAACCGTAGCGCATTCATACCGTCTGAATGCTCACTGATCACCCATTTGAGAGACAGCAACGACTCAGGAAGCTGAGGGACATCTATACCGCGCAATGCAATCACACGGTGGATGTCACCCGTGACTGGGTATAGCTGCGAGGCAGACGGCATTATATCGAGCTTGACTTTGGTCTTCTCCGGAGGCAGCGAATCCAGGGTTCGAAAGACCATTCCTTTGATGCGAGCGTGACCTGAACGGCTGCTTCTGTCAGGCATCGGTGGGATTACACGCCGCTAAAAGGCTGCGATTAGCGGAAAGTGATAAGCTATTGAAGAAAGCAAAGATATTCACTTTACGCCCAGGTATAGTGACCGTGGCCATTGTTCGTACGGCGAGTGTGGAGTGAGTTGGATGATGGTCAGAAGGAGAAGTGGGCGAAATGACGCCACAACACAGCATTCAGTCTAGGGGGCCTGGGAACTATTCTTGATAAGGATATACCACGGGGAATCAGAGGCTGAGTCCGACTCTGGGTGGAGTGCAGAGGCCGCTCAATTCTTGGAATGCAGGACAGCCAGAGGCCTTGAACGGCAGCTTGATTCGACCCCTGAGCACTGTGTTGTGCCTCAACACAGTCAATGGACCCGGAAGCTAGTATAGAATAAACCAGTACGCTCCCGGGCCCGCGTCCTACTCATCGCGCTCAAACTTTGCTATTGAAGCTGCGACGACACTGGCTATCAGATTGGAAACCAGCCTTTGCTGATCATCCCTCTAGAAAGGCGTACATCGCTTGAACCTAGTTCTTTGTGGGCTCGGGTTTATCTATTCTACGCAAGGAAAACCTGTCCGCGCGAGATATAGCATCAGACTGGAGGCGTAGCTAGTTTCGATCAATTCCAGATCTCCTGAAATGTAGATATTAAGTTCACCATATCAGTTGGCCGGAGAAGGGAGATTCCGTTCATAGAATTCAAATTGAAACAATTTGAAGCGCCCCAAAACAGACTAAATGCCTGAGGTCACCAAGAGGTCATCTATAGGGGTATGATGCAGTACACGGAATGAGATCAATGGACCGCGTTGAAGAGGGTGCGTTGGGGCGTTGAGATGCTAACCGCCTCAAAACTGATCTGGCACCAGGAATGAATCTGGGACAATGAGATGGAAGGGCTACGGACTTAACGAAGCGTAGAGACGAGATAGGCAGAGGTGGACCGTGATGACCCAGATGGACGTGGAGAGGAGGGGAGTGGAGCCATCGATCGAGCCAGTGAAATGGCCCAGATGAACGCCCACCGTACCTGGTTTTGCTCACCGGACGGCGTCGAGGACAGCCACACATCGGGAGATGCTTCGCGTCCACCTCCACCGTATCCGGACAATATCCGGAGAGGCAAGACCTCAGAAAGCCCCAGTAGTAAACGGGGATTCGAGAACGGAAGCGGTGAGAAGGCAAAGCTTTCCGCTGGGGTACGACCACAGCGACTCGCGTTGGTGCTCTGTCTAGTCTCCCAAGTCCCGCAGAGGTTTGTTACTTCCATGAGAGCGCCGCCGAGTCTACTTGCGAGCTACGGAGAGAAAGAAGTGAAGACGGAAGCCCTAGGAGCGAGGAGTGTCGCCGTTTGAGATAACACTAGCCGAGAATCTGTCCGTGTTCGCAAGACCAAAATGAAACAGAATGAGCGGATGTTTAGAATTCATTAAGGATGCGTAGATATAAAACGATAACAGTCCATAAAGGAGAAATGAAAGAAGGGGCGAATGGGTGAGACATGAAGGGTCCACGATGAAGGGAGAACACGCATAGCATTTGGCGGACAAAGATAAATGAAAAGTAGGAAGAGAAACCGAAAGGAGAAGCAGGGGAAAGCGACGGGAGTACAAGGAGAAGCAGGGTCGGGACCGAATAGCAAAGATAGCACTGAAAGTTTGGATGAGGTGGAAGAAGGGAAGGACAGCAAAAACAAAACTCAGTCACTGAGGCCAGCGATCACGAAGACGAGCGCTCTTCGATAGTCTCGATGTCGCCAATGACGGAGACGCCAGTCGACAGGATAGCGCTCATTGAACATGAAACGTCCGGCGGAGACAGCCTTCAAAGTTCAGAAGGCAGTCGACGCAAATGCTTCGAATTGACAATCGGGTGTTGAGGGGCCACATAGATCGGGGTGTGGAATGACTTTCGTGTGACGATGGCGATGGCGGTAGAAATCGCCCGAGGGTGGAGGGTGGGGAGAGACCTGAATACTAGGCTGGAGCTCGTACGTCGGCGATGACGGGCTTCGGAATGTCCTGTGGATCGGAAAGGATGAGGTGGTGCCGAGGATACTAGAGGATGAAGCGGGGGAGAGGAACTTGACAAGATGCTTTTGTTTCAGCTAAGAGAGGTCGGTCAGCGTCAGTTCATGCTTAGAAGGGGGTAACTGTTGAAGGAGGGATAAGGAGAACTTACATTGACCGTGAACTTCCTCGAAGTCGTGGTCTTCTTCCTAGTTCCGCATTCCCCCAAAGTCAAAGCCGGCTCCCTCATGTCCGATTCCCTTCACACCCTTCCTGGATTGTCGATGAAAGCGTGGGCTATCGCCGCCGCACCTGTGAACGCGGGATGGTGAGCGCGATGTTGCGGGAAACGAAGGGACAGGGAAAGTAGGAGAACAGCATCCATATCGTGATGGAAGGGGGTCGAAGAGGGCAGACCCACTCACCACGAAACATCTGCAGATGCTCTTGGACGCGAGTGTCGTTGGCCTAGGGTAAAATTACGGTCGAAACAACTTACCAGGGGAAGGTCGCAGGAGCAATCCAGGACGGGTTAGTGGGGGTGACGAGCTTGGCTCGCCAATGAGGCGTCGTTACAGACGACGGGCTTTGTGAGTCGGACGTGGAGCCAGTAGCTCACGTTCTCAGCGCGCGAGGAAGGAAGAGTCTGGATAAAAGAGAGATTAGAGAGTGAAGGCTATGGGAGGAGTTGACCAAAGAGATTTGGGGGGTAAAAGATCAGGTAGTCAAAAGGTGGGCTGAACGGGGCGTATCGTGGAGAAGGGGAACGGTAGAACGACATGTTGAACATTTGGGGGAGAAGGAAGAGGGAGGAGGGAGGAAACAAGGGGAAACAAAAAGCGCACCATTTCCTTGTGTTATTACTTTGGCCTCAAGGTGTCTATGCCTCCCCTACTCTGTCGAGGGTCACACCTCCCTCTTCCCGGGCAGGAACACGGCGACTATGGATATCAGGCTTCGTCCGCCGTTCCTGACCCGTTCTGTCGGCAATCGAGCACAGGAAAACGGGTGGATGATTGAGAACCAGATCTAGCAGCCGAGAAGATCCAGTCGTCGACCCAGAGTGCATGTCGATGAAGAACAGCACAGGGGGGATCATAGAGGGTTGACGGAGCGTCGTAGATAGCGTTGTGTGCTGAGAAAACGGTGAGGAGAAGTTGAAGGCGGACCTGCCACATCCGTCTAGAAGCCCGGTAGAAGAGAGTCGCCTCCGCAGAGAGGGGCGAATGAAAACCGAGGCAGGATGAGGTTGACTTGGACGTCACCTCCCATTCCGGGACCGTGCTTGCCCTTCTTGTTCTTTTTGCCTCCAGAGAACTTCATCGGACCGCCTTTCTTGCCACCTTTCCCGCCAGCTGCGGCGACAGGCAGAACCATCATCCCCTGAGCAGCACCTGGTTGAGTGTACTTGGAAGCGGAGTACCGCCGGCGAAGGGTGCACGGCCGTATAACGAAGAGGTATAAGAGTAGAAGCAGAGTGAGGGGTGCGAGAACGTAAAGGACGTATAATGGAGGTTTGCCAGCGGGTGGTGGCGCGGGATTGGGTTTGAGTTTCTGTCGCAGAAGGTCAGGACTGAGAAGGAGGATACAAGGTGAAAACTTACGATACCGGCCCAAATGACAGGTCCCCCAACAGCTACCACCAGCAAGATTTGCAAGAACCTCACAGCAGCACGGAGTCGGGGACCTTGGGTTACCAGCCCGCCCTTCCCATCTGGGGTCCCAACCATAAGCTTGCCGTCGTCATCCCTCATAAGCCCATCATCTCTCTCCTTCCCCTTCCCATTATCCCGCTTGGGCTGAGACCGATCTTTCTTCGTGTCCGTCCCAAAGGCTTTCTCCAACATCCGCATTCGCTTTTCCTTGACTTCCGGGTCGAGAGGCGGTTGGCCGTACTCTGGAGGGTCGTAGCTCCATGGCACGATGCCTTCTCGTGAATCTCCAAGGAGGGGGTCGTGGTTGTGGTATGAAGGGGCCGCAGAGTAGGGAGAGAAGTCGTCGAAGGATTGTCGAGGGTAGGACTGGGGATGCACGTAACCTGGGTCGAAGGGGTCCAGGGGCGGTCGTTTAGCCATCGAACTAGGGTCATGACCGTTACGCGATGACCCTCGTTTTGATGCAGAGTCTGCGAGAAGGGGGTCGGGGAGTGCGAGGCCCGCTTCGCGTTCGTATGCCTCGAGGGAGTCTACGTCGTTGCGAGGGTTCCGCCTACTGCTGTTATTCGTATGATACCAATTTCTCGACCATGCAGGAAACTGAGAGATGTCGATTTCGTCGTCTGGGTCTGGTGGTCTCCGGTTGACTTGAGGTGTACTTCCATTAACAGAATTGGGGAGAGAGTAAGGCCGCCGTGGTCGTCTGCCGTAGGTCGACGTTTGGGGAACGGTGACATTACTGCGGGGTGTTTGGTGTGTCGCGGTGGTAGAGGTGTTTGTCGAAGATCGTGTCCCACCTCTGGAGATAGGAGCAGGGTAGGATGAAGGTGGGTATTCGTGTCGCGGGGCATTTCGCCCAACTCGATTTGCACTCGAGTTCAGCGATGCACCGGCAAAGGGGAAAGCTGGGTACGGATCTTCTGCTTGCCTAGCTCGAAGAGTTTTGGCATAGTCCGCGAGATCGAGGGCCTCTACTGAAGCTTCAGACGCCTCCCTCTTGGGCTTTGAGCGTACCACGGGGAATTGGTCTCCTGGAAGGGGTGGGTACTCCTGCACGGCGAGCCTCGAGCCAAAGTAACTGTCCCGTTGCCGTTCCCTCTGCCGTATACTATACGCATTGCTACTGTTCGGTTTGCTACTACTCCCCAGGGAAGACGGTAGATAGTCGTAATTGCCAGGAGACCAAGGTCGGCGGTCGCTGCCAGACGGAAGGAGGATCGAGCGTGGAGGAGGGGAGTCGAGATCGCTGTACATCGTGGGTATCACTTGAGGGGAATAGATAGTGAGGTCAGTACATTGGGAAGGAATGTGGGTATCACAACGACGAGCTCGTCGTCGCCGACGATGAGGAAGGGGCCTTGACGAACGTTCCTCGCAAAAACGAGCGAACCTGGGCAGAGGAAGCGCCGTGGGAACTCCCGCGTAATGGGGAGCA
>JANDKE010000870.1:0-18986 GCA_027627275.1 Coprinellus aureogranulatus | reverse complement strand
GTCTCGTACCGCCCACAGTTTGTTCTCAGACTATTCCATAGGCTCACTGTTTAATGCGGAACCATCGTACTATCACATCGTCGTCCCCATCTCATCGCTTCCCGTCGTCCTCCTCGCTGTACCGTTCTCGCTCTCGTCGCATCTCCTTTACATCTATATGCTCTTGCTTTACCTTCTCAATACACCCCTTTCACCCTCATTCTACGGCCAATACAGAGCACTTCTCGCGACTCGGCAACGCTCAAGACTACATCAGTTCTGCGTACGGAGGTGTGTAGTCAACCAGCGACTTCAATCCAGGAATCAAATACGGGATAGATAGAGAATGAAGTCCAGTTACGTGTATACTGGGAAGGAACATAAGGGACACTTCGATCTATCCCGCTGCCAGGTACATCCCATTCTCAAGAATACACATGGTCATCATCTACGGATTAGGTTTGAAATTTCAAAGATCTCACAGGGTTTTCGATTGTCTCGAGAAACAGATGAACGTGGCATGGTAGTACTACAACCGACCCATATACTCACCCACTTTGCCGTATAGATGGTGTAATGGGAGGCGATGATTTTCTTTTTACGGTGCTTAGGCTCCCCACGTAGATGAGTTGAAGTCCGACATGTCCACTCCAACACCAAGCGGTAACTCTGGGTCTCCCAGATTGTTGCGACCACGAGGTTTCCTACCCGCAATGGGAAAGCGTCAGCTGCTCGCTATATCCTTCCGAGAAGCGTAGACGGACTTACCCAATGAACGAAAACGAGCCAACAAATTGGTAGTGTGATTTCTCACCCGCACCCCGTTCTGCAAACCCCTGAGCCGTTATGGCTGTTGCCTCTTTTGATTCCGCTGTAGCAGGAAGAGGGTGGCTCTGGTTCAACAGCACGATAGTTGTCACGTCCTCTTCGCCGAATACAAATACACTCTCCAATAGCCTTAGCGATCCAGGCGCATAGTCCGGCGACTTGACACTGGACAAGAACATATACAAGAAGGCGTCGAAGCGAGGTCGCAAGTGCTCGGGAACCAAGGGGGCGACCTTCCCTACCCAAGTGTTGAGATCCTCGGGTTTGCATTGTTGTCGCATGAAATTGAGGGTCTTCAGCAAGATGATACGACTGACTACGGATGCGGGACGATAGGGTTCTGAGAAATAACCGAGGAACTCCAGGGGGTCAGACAGTCGAATGGCTACCTCGGTCGATTCCAAGATATACCGCATGACATTTGCATGGAATCGGCGGTGGGAACAAGAGTACCAGCTCTTCGATGCCTTGCGATCTGTCGCCGAGTGTGTACTTAGCATCAGGAAACCGCTCGAGAAGCCTTACGAAAACGCACCGTAGTAGTTAACGCTCATATGCCCACACTCTGCACGATGAAACGCAGTCCAATCGTCGCGCTGACATTCGCGGGAACAGTATGCAACGGAATGACATCTGGAGCAAACCTTGACGGTTTGATCTGCCGTTTCCTGGCTATTTTCAAACCTAGTTGAATGCTGTACAGGAATCGTCTTGGGTTAGTATCGGTCCCATCGGCACTATATCAACAGGCAAACAACTCACAAAGATACTATCGCAAAGCCTTTCTTGCTGATCAGGTGAAACGAATTTCACCATACTCTGGAGAGACGAATGAATGGCGTCGAACGTCTCCTTGTAGTGTGAATCTGAAGGGAGTTCGTCAAGGACAGGGAGGATGTTTTCCTCAATCAAAGTCAGGGCACGAGGAATGAGGGTGGGGTAGACAGTGTACATGATGATGCTTCTGATGAGGTATCCCATGGTAAAGTGAGCGCGTTGAAGTGGGTCCATGCCTCTTCCATCGCCACAATCTTGCAGGCTCCTGATAGAACTAATAATATTTGCGATGAACTTGAAGATGCCTCCTTCAGCGAGACACTTGGCTCTGGTTAAGATACGCTTCGACGACGCCCTCTCCCACCACAGATACGGTAACATTGCGAGCGAAACAATCTCGCCAGCTTGGGTTTCCGGGTCCGAGAGGAACCGCAGCTTATCCGATTCGGCTGCTACGGCTGATATGTACGCTTCAGGTACTTGAAGATCCATGAAAATGGTGCGCATGGTGGAGTCGCAAAGCATGAGCCGATGCGTTATACCGATGAGGTATTGCATATTCAGATGCATTGACGCTTCGACAGGGTGGTGTGACAAGCGCGGGATGGTGTTAATCTTGGAGAAGCACTCCATCCGGTGGATGATACGACGAGCGAACGTCTCCGGATCGCAGACGACCCCACTTTGGATAACGTCAACAAGGCCACGGGCATTCGACCCTGCGATCCCGAAAAGAATAGCGCTGCCAAGGTCGGGACGGTTCCACTGCGGATCGTCTGGGCGACAATCCGGGTAAATGATAGGCACTCCGCGATGCAGCGTATGGAAGAAGATGANTGCTAGGACTAGCATAGGTGTATGCNTNGATAGCTGGTCGACNATGTCGGTTGGTGTCGNAAAGAGAGTGTAGAAGAAACGNCCNATNAGGTTCCAAGCATCCAANCCTCGCGGATCGTCTGGTTCNGCAATATTGCGCCTGAGAAGTCGGTGTGCCCAATAGACGAATTTGTGCGCTGCAGCATGGATTCGCGATNTTGTTGCGAACGAAGCNGGGCTTGGCTCNGGATGTTTCCTGAGCCACTGGAATANCTTAGNAAGNGTCCTCANAGCGGAGTACGCTGCCGTCGTGTGTCGAAGCTCTACGACTTCCGGCGGCTCTTCGAGGTGTGGCATAATGGCGTCGAGGATGGCAACAGCATGTTCGGCATACACATCGTCGATTCTGTACTCCAACATGAGCATACTCTCCTGCGACCCAGCTTTGGCCCNCCGTATGAGNTTGTGAACGGGAGCATTCAGTGCAGCCTGAATGAAAACGACAGTCAGCANGGCCGTGTCGATGTTCTGGCNGCGATCTGCCACGCACGTCTAGAGCGAGATCCAGACTATCCTTCTTTCCCGAGCGTTTCCCGCGAGACATGGCGTNGTACTCTTTGTCTTACTCCCGTCGCTGCCCGTGGGTTTGAGGTTGGAAGNGGAGGTTGCTGATAGTGATCAGGAAGAAAGGTTAAGATGTAATTCGTTCAACTTGGGCAGTCCAAAATGGGGCAGCTTCAATCTCCGCTTCAGGTCTCGTTTCCTCGAGGTTCTTTCTTATGGAACGCGTGCTAGGAGATGACGANGCTTGAAGTGCCGCGTTGGAATAANNATACTCTCTTCGATTACATGGGGAAAGGTGCCCGTTCGTAGACAAAGTTGGAAAGATGAGGNCCAGGNGGGCCNGTGTTTTNGNGTCGCGTCGGGGACCAAGCGGATTGCAAGCGGATGGAAACNGATCCAATGCCGANGGGCGCCGAGCCTCCCTCATTGGTTCGTTGGGTGATGCCGGCGTNCTCCGCATGTATTGATCGGAGCCCCCAACCAAACAGCANGCCTCCAGCAGTGCCAACGTTCCCTCGCTCTCTCCTGCTCGTACCGCTGGCTTCGTTGNACTACCCGCACTCCCATCTCTCCCTTATGTCTAGAGCACGTACNCATCTCTCGACTGAACTCAGCACTCTTCTTNCGGNTTGTCNGNTGAAGCNAGCACGATGACAAACCTGCNTTATCCTTACCTGCGGTNCAGCCGATCGGGTGTATAATTATTCAGGTATGCTNANATCTCTGCTGGGTCATCCATAACCCTGTCTGGNCCTAATCCGAGNACGCACTTTCGTTCCNCAGACCTCCTATCCCGCGGTCACACCTCTTTCCACNGCGCGAGGCAATCAAGCGCCCATCCAANGCGATTCGCGATCGACCAGTAGCGCNTANNAGNCACNCCNTCTTCGGTCTNCCTCAACGCACCNAGGACNNAGAGGNCATGNCTCGTCGTCANCGCTCACGNCGGACTNTNGCGCCCACCCTCGGCACGCTCACTCAGCCTGTACCCCGGTCTATTNCTGGACGACGTCATCCCCTACGCTCAACGCCTNGTCTTCCGGTCGATCTCTAATCCAGGACGNNGCCGGTNCTTCGNNNTGGTCCGTNGAANGCTCTNGAATNCGGTANGANNNNTANNNCNATGGGTACGACCGGGCGAGNTACGGNNANGAACGGGTNCGCGCGAGTGCCATCTTNGGGTTGAGCCTATAGCTGANTTGACCCGATCGTAGGGATATAAATGNTNNCTGGCTAGCCGGCTCGATTCGAGCNTCNCCCCTTTCGTTCNCGCCNACTNNNGANTNNTCGTGGTCAGCCGCAAGACCCGTCTTTCTTCCACAATCCCCCGCGTTCGCCCCTCGCCATATCCTCTGGCTCTCCATCCTCACGCTATACCACCCCCCAAAGCGTTTGAACCAAGATGACGGTACCACCTGTTACGAAGGAGAAAGAGGTCGTCCGTAGACCGGTGCTCAACCTACGCTCGGTACTCTACGCAACGGCGTTTATCCTCATTTTTTGTCTGAGTGCGTTGACCCTTTTTCTTGACGAGTGTACACGCCACTGACCGTATCGTCCTTCGTTACCCCTCCCTCTCTCTGACCCTCACCACCGACCCTCGCTCGACGGACCTAAACCTCGCCGGGTTCCACCTCGTCGTTCTCGCCAACCCGCCTTTCGCCAATCCGCCTCGCCGGTTCTCCCTGCGCATCCTCTCCGTTTCTCCACTTCCTGGATTTGGCGCGGACGCCGAACCTCTCGTCCAACAATAGCCTGCGTCGAACTCGGACTTGTCTCTGAACAACTCCATAAATACGGCAACGATTACGCCAACTACGGTTCGATGCAGTACAAGCACGCGTTGGGCCTCTTGCTCTTCGCGGTCCTCGTTAGTTTGTTGTTGATGTTGGGCCACCCATGGGTCGGGCCTGCATGTACGTCTCGCTTCCTTCTCTTTTCCTCCTTCATCCCTATTTCCACATCCCCAGTCGTCCTCCTCATCCCATTCTTCGCTCCCTCGCCCCTTCTTCCTGATACTCTTATTCCACGACCAGAACCGAGAGAGAACGATCACTAATACAACTCGAACGCAGTCATCGCCGTCTGGTCGTTCATCCTCGCAGTCTTCTTCGGCACCGGCGCAGGCATAATCTGGCAAAACACCGGTCTGTTCTGGAAAGGCACGGGGTGCCGTCCTGCTGAAGTCTTACCCCCGAATTGGAGGCCGTATGCGAGGGAGTGTGGGCGGGTTGTTACGATTCAGGCTGTGGCTTGGAGTTTGTGTGAGTGTTTTTTCTATTCCTTTTGATCCTTCTTCACGTGTAAGGCGAGGTGGGATTGGGTGGTTTCGAGGACGCCATATCGCGCTCGTCTTTGGAGTCGCTGTGCGCCTCTTCGCTTTCGCGTGTGGTCGTGGTCGCGCCGTTCACCCTCTTTGGCTTTGTACGAGAGCTTCGCTGATGATGGTCTTGGTATAGGGGGACTTTATATCCTACTCTTCGTCGGAACGCTCATCCACAAGCTCAAGATTAGAGTGAGGCCCACGCCGGAAGGATTCTACTATAACGTCTAGGCCACCTTTCGCTCTCGACGCTCGTGGGGGCCTTGTACGCCACGCGTTCTCAATAGTCGTTCCTCCGCTTCCCTCCTCGATTTGTCCTTGAACCCCTCATGATCGCTCTTTTACCCGCCTAAAGCCATTCGTACTTCCATCACGGGTGCATTCGCGTTCCCGTTCGCACCTCCTCTTTCCTTCTATGTACCCTCCCTCCATGTCCCCCTTCGCACTCTTCACTATATCCAAGTTGAAACGAAATGACCCCACCTACGATGCATTTGTTGTACGAACTACTCGGTTCTTCCTATTCGCGTTCACGTCCGTTCCGATTCTCCTTCCGCTTGTTATCCACGAGTATCATACGCACTTTCCTACACTTAAAGCTCAAACCCTTACGACGCTACTTTACGACATCGATATAATCCAGTCTCAGATCTACCCTTCGTTATTCGCGCCTTCGGTCTCTGTCGTCCCTTGGGTATCATGCTCTTCGTTCTTTGGATACTGTCATGCCGACTCCGAAACCGAGTTTGACACCGCGTTCCCCTATTTCTTGGTGGTCTTCGCATGATATGCGCTTTGTCGCTGCTGTTCTGAATTTGCTCCGGTTAGGACTCATTTCGAGGTCCTACTTCGGGTGGGCGGGTCGTCCGCCATAGACGAAGATGGGGGAATCGTTGACATCGCGATTCAGAAGGCGTACGGGGTGAGTAGGATCTCTGGTTTATGAGTTCGCCGAAGCTAACGCGTTGCGTTCCAGTGACCATTATAACCCCCTCATCATCGATATACACTCCCTTTGGGCCCTGTCCCGTTCTAGGATGATTTCAGCTTGATGCCCTTTGCGTTGCCGCAGAATGTTTCCCACCTGCTAACTTCTTCGGTGCTTATCGACAACGACGAGCGTGACTGTCGCCTACAAGGTATTCCATTCACTCCACAAGAACTAGGATGAAGCGGCTAGGTCAGCAACAGTTCAAGAGGATCAGGACGCAGCGAAACGTCGGCAGGGAGGAGAGGAGCGTTTCTGGGAGTGTACACAGTTTATGGGGTGGCTCGCAGGTTTTCTATTGTAGTCAGAAAGTGCTAACGTCTTCACTAGAGCCATTTCATCGTCGGTACCTGGGAGCATGCCCTCGGCGGAGTTGCGGCTCAGGTGTCGTTTCAGCACTTTTTTCTTAGGTGTTACCGTCGGGAATTCCACGGTATTCATTCTGGTAGGCGATAGGCACAGCCCTGCGGGATGCGGGCCATTTCTACCGCTGACCAAGACGCTTGATCCATTTATGTCCCGTACGCGCTGTAAGAGTTCTCCGTTTGCATGTCTTCATTCATTTGACTTGGAGCTCTCTAGGCCAATCGGCGTCTGCGAATGCGGCTCTTGCCAATGAAGCCAGGCACGTTTTGGTGGCACATCGCGTTTTCCTTGGATGCCACCTACCAATATAAGATCGCAGTGGCGGACGGCGATGCCACTGTGTATACCGTTCGCACCCACGCAGTCACAAGTACCCCGCGACGTCCTTCAGACTCGTTACTCGTCACCGTGGATTAGGCACATCCGAAAATATGGCCAGTACGTAAGCCTCTTTCGAACCCTATGTTAGTCATGGTTCATCCTGCCATCGCGCACTGCCTTGAAGACCAATTTGGGTCTTTCAGCCTTTTACGGATTTCATTGCGGGAGAAGCATCCCATGAGATTCCTCACAGCCTTCGGAGGTCGGCCTGAAATGGGTGTCAATCCCTTTTCTGGTCGCAGCGAGGTCGTCATCCGACGTACTACGCCAACTCCCTTCTGTCGAGGGGAATTTCGCACTATGACCGATGTTCGAAGGTGCCGTGTATTTAACGTCGACACGTTTCTCGATTAGAGAGTCAGCTAAGGCCTCAGGTTCTTACTCCCCACCGTCCTCTCAGAAATCGCTCCACATTGGCAGTACCCAGTTCACCTCATCCCGCTCCGACGATGCCCAATATAAATCGAACATCAACTGAAGAGGTGCGTCCTCTTGCTTACAACCCTAACATTCCGTTGACGCTAGTTCAGATAATCAGTGGTGTGAGAAGTGGCTCAAGCTTCAGTGTCGAGGCACTAGTCCCTCTAATCCAGCCCAACTACGCAAAGCATGGGGCCTCGATCCTTGATGCCCTCCTCACGAACCTCAAACTCCCGGAGAACAAAGCATTCAACGAGCTCGCTTTGGACTTTATGACCGCGGGGATGTTGTCCATGTCCGCGCTCCGCGAAGTGAACCGGTGGTTAGCGCGCAACCAACATACTCCTGTCGCCGTTTCTACGTCTCTCAGACTCCTCTCAGACGCCGACGGCTATATTCGCTGGGCTACCGAGTTCATGCGCGCCACCGGGAAACCGACGAACAAGACGGAGCTTATCCTGACTGGATACCACATCACCGCGAACTTCTTTTACACGTTGGTTTCGACTCCCACTGACATCCTCAAAACGCTTTGTACTCGGGATGCCCTACTTGACCTAGCGATTTCTTGGTGGATCGCGACATGCGAAGGGGCGCCTATCATGTACGGAGATGGGATACTTCCTGGGCCAGCACCAGCGGATTCCGGCGCGGCTGTTTTTTGTGAACTTACGACGGAGAACCCCAGGGGCATGGCTGAAGCTATCATGCTCGGCAGAGTATGCTCCCCTGCGTTATTTGTGCAACGAACCATTGTCAGAGTTCGCTGTATGGTCAAACTCAAGGCGTACAAGCACCTGCGCGAATCTTCGGCGAAGGTCGCTCACGCCCGAGAGAACTTTCGTGCTTGGTTGCACGTCACCTTGTATCTGCGGGAGTGCAGTTCTACGTTGAGGGATCGGTTTAGGAAGGCGAAGATTGCTGTGGTGCTGATGGAGACTCTTCATGACCTTGCTCGGGCGAGTTTGGAACACGGTATCTCTGCAGGGGAATCCAGAGAGGCGCGCGCGGCCTGCCTGGTGGATATCTTGCGGTTGATCTATCAGTGGGTAACTTGGACGCCATTCGAAACGATTAGCAACGTCAAGACCATTCTGGGGTGTGGGTTTATGAATCCCTTAGCTGAATGCCTTGTCATCCTCAACCGGGACGGGAGTAAGGTCGCATTGCTCATGAAATCCCTCATTGCATACACGACATACCCGGAGGTACTCGAGGCTTTGCTCCCGTCGTTGGCATCGCGCATTCAACCCGCCATTAGGCATCTCATCCCCAATTCGTACGAGCACTCGTATTTCATTGCGCTCGAATCAGGTCTTCAGCCATTATCACAAGCGATAGTGGTTGATAACCAAGAATGCCTCTGCGATAATCTTATGGTGCGTAAATTGTCTGCCCCAGGGCTTATGCTGAGCTTCCACCGTAGCACGTAGTACGTCTGGAGGCTGCGGGGATCCCGCATCCCGAGCTCGCGTGCTCGGGGTGCCATTCAGTCGTCTACTGTTCAAAGCGATGTCAGATCGAGGATTGGAATGCACTCCATCGCCGAGAATGCGCAAAAATGCGATCGCTCTACTTTGGTGCGTTTTTAGCCGCTCCGGACGGGTACCCTTCTTCACATCGTCGTTCCAGAGAACAAATCCTTGCAAAAGCACTACCCACATCGATACAGGAAGTATCATACAACTCTCACGCGTCGCTTCTACGAAACCGGTGAGGTCATTCGAAGGACTATCACATATACTCAGAACAAGTGGCGCGAGTATGATCCTTGCAACGTCACACAGTCCATTATCATCTTTCCAGAGGACGAAGATCAAGCTCCCGGATGGGGAACAGACCTTGATACATACGTCTTTCGAACGGTACACGAGCAGAAAGTCATCCCACCTTACCTCTTGCCGCGTTTCGAGGCGTATGTTTCGGTGTTTCGACGGACAATCGCCTTGGCTCGACAGAAACCCGCGACCCCTCTGCACCGTCGCCGTGGGCCGGGGAAGTTCTCAATCCCGAACGACAGTCCTGGGTCTATCAGGTTCGCAGAGCGCGCTTTTCGGTGGGGAGACCGGGAGAAGGTTGTCGTGCTTCTCATGGAGCAGTTACGCGAGGTTCCGGTGTACACTGCGCCGTTCCCTCTTCTGGCTGAAGCGAAAGCTCTTGAGTCAGCTCGCGAGCGCGCATGGAGCTCTCCCATCTTCAAGATTCACGCCTCGTTTGTATACGAATGGTGCGTTTCAACTCTAGGATTGTAATCTTTTGATCTGACAGCATTTTTTAAGTTCTTATCGCTCATTCACATTGGTTGAGCCACGGTAGACCGCGTGCATGTAGGGCCATTATAGGAGTAGCTCTCGTCCGTCTTCAGTGGCTTGGGCCAGTTTTAGCGTATGCATGTATCTAACGAACCTGAAGCAAAGAGCAGTAGGGGAATTTGGCAACTCAAATTTTGTTGTGCGATACAATTGCAGCGACTTTGAAACTGAGATTGGACACATTAGAATTGGAAGGGGAGAAACCCCCTGACGTGATGACAATCACGTCATCCGATAGCGCCGTGCAGTCGGTGGTGGGTCTGTATTCAACTTGACCCTGTACACCCATCATCGCGCCGTTGATACTCGCAGAACAATACGATATAGCCCAGGATGTCCGGAAGCAACCTCAACCTCGCATTCGTAGACACCTCGAAGGCGCGTACTCAAACCCTGTTAAGTAATCGCATCCGGCTGATACCACATGTCAGATCATCGAAGGAGCGAAAGCTGGATCCCTCCCCCATCTACGACAACTGAGAGCCAGAATCGCGAAGGAGTACCCTGAGTATGGTCTGCAGATGCTTGAAGCTGTTCTATGTAACCTCAAGGAACCGTCATCTGAAGAGGATGAAGATGACGCGCGGGCCATTGCGGAGCGTACGGCGCTCACTGTCGTCTCCGTAGCTTCCCTCAAAGGCATTGCGCTTTGGCTCGGCTCCCAGAAAGTACGGACTCCAGTTTCAATCTCTTCTTCCCTACTGCTTTTCAGCAGTGCGAAAGACTACGCTGCCCGCATACTTCAACTACTCACAACGGCCACCACGGAGTCGACCCTACTTGAGGTCCACCACGACGTTACTTGCCTCTTCCGCGTCCTCCTCGACGCCAATCCGAGACTGCTTCCCACACTCGCCCAGCTGCCATCCATGCTCGATATAGCTATCGCCTATTGGACCACTCAGTATCGCGGTTTTCCTGTCTTGTATCCAGGAGGGCTCCCAACAGACGTTCCACTCATAGCCGAATCCGGCGATCTGGGATTGTGGCTCTTTGATAGACTCACAGCTGAAAATCCTGGAGGCATGGCGGAAGCTGTAATGGATGGGAGGATATGTGAGCCGAAGATCTTCGTCAAGCGGATGGTCGAACGGATGTCCAGCATGGCACCGATTCAACAAGTGCCCAACCTTGCGAATGTCAAAGGCTGGACCGTCGAGGTGGCAAACGCAGGTTACTGCGTACATTCTATGGATCAGGTCTGTGAGAAGGAAGTCCGTATATTGAAGCTCCTAATGGCGACTTCGAGATATCCTGAGAAGATGGTTCAAGCCTTGGGGCGGATGAGCACGAGACTCGATGAGCGCAAGCTCTCGGATGATGCTCAGGAGCTGAAGCGGCACACTGAACACTTGATGGAGATTCTCGAGCTGTCTCAGCACGTGGTGAACTGGGTCGCAAGGACTTCGACTAACGTCGTTCGCAATATGCGCCGACTCATGGATTCAGGCGCCATTCTGATCGTCAGTCATTACATCACTCATATCGCGGACCAACAACACCACACAGTGGATGACATCTTACGCACTATCATACCCTACGCCCTCTATCCTCTCAACCTGAGGATGTACGTATCTGCGGTGTCCACGCTTGTGAGCCCTCGCTTATCCAAGACACCGGACACATCGTATCGAAAGTCTGCTGTAGGCACTGCGGTCATGTCTCTTGTTCCGCTCCGCGACTATATTCAGCGCGGGACGCAGATAATTATTTGTGACAATCTCAAGGTATGGAATTCATTTCGGATATCATGTACATCTATCTCACATATCATGTACTCGTTAGCATCGGGAAGGTTCGCGTCGTGGCGATGGGAAAGTCGTACCTAGCGAAAAGGTTTGCGGTGCCTGCCGCAGCGTGACATATTGCTCCAAGAAATGTCAAGCGGAGGATTGGACGGCCTTCCACCGTGCTGAGTGCGGGGAAATGCTCAGGGTCTATCTGGGTACGCTATTATCGTGCTACATGTCCTATTTCGGGTGATGTTGACGGCATCCGAAAGAGCAACAGGGGTCCGGAATGGTGTATCCACGCCGGTATCGAAGATTCCACTCGAGTATTCTGTGCCATGCATTTGAGATGCACGAAGTTGGACAAACGTCTATCGGGTCACACCTTGCTAAGGCCGACTTTCACCTGTCATACGACCCGACAAAGGTTCAGGTTTCGATAGGTATTTCCCATATGGACCCGGACGTGATGGCAAACCAGGGCATGACACTCTCCGACTATGTTGCTAAAACCACCCCATACATCCCTGAGTACAAGAAGCGACGCTTTAACGCCTTGATATCTACCTTCCGGTCCTGGGGTATCCGCGCCAAGCTGTCTCTAAGGAATTCGCAATCAGCTACATCCCTTGCCGGCGTCACTTCACTAAGACTCATCGAGCGCGCTTTCCGATTTGGAGAAATTGACATTGTCCTGGTGCTCCTTCTGGAACAGACGAAGCGACTTCCAGTGCTAACTGGAGCGCTTATTGAGGTCAGCGAGAAATTAGAAGCGATTCGCCAACGACCAGCAGCAGATGGGTTTAGCTTCGACGTTATTGGGAGTTTGGAGTATACAACGTAAGACCATTTCTACCACTGAGTTGGCTTCCTCCGCTTACATAGGGTTGCAGTCCCAGAAGAGCGGGTAGGCATAAGCCTGAAAAGCACGTGGAGGATTTTGTACAAAAGATGGGTCTCGATAGAAGCCTTGTGCGCACTGTCAATTACACTCTCTAGCCCCAGCTGTCGGGGTTCGCTATGATATGGTCCCGGCCAGGTCTAACTTTGAAGTTATCATCTCTGGCTTGCGTAAAGACGAGTTATATTAAATGTCAGCCTCAGTCGGGCGCCAGCTCCGAATAAATGTAAATGTGTTTAGCCTTTAGGTAGAACACAATCCGAGGTCGTGGTCGGAGCAGGATCATTCAGCTCGTGCTGTCACAAGACTCAGACATCCTCATCGGGGCATCTTGAAAAGGTTGGTTTCGTCAGACGCGTCGGGCCTTTCTAGATAACTCTCTTCACAATGACAGCCTACATTCTCAATTTACTCCGCTAAAAACAACTCTCATCGTCCGATCGCTCGTTCCTCCGAGTTGCCGTCGTTGCTATCGGCTGCAACATCAGCTGCTTGACTGCTCGCAGATCTAGCCTCTCCCCGTCACATCCTTCACATGTTACCACCCATGGACAGGTCACATTCGTAAGGAGACTCGATAAGGCTATCTGATAATCCTTTTTCGGTGTTGGTGAGTCACATCTCCAAAAGTGGGCGAGGACAGCCTTTGATACCGATTTAGATTCTTCAACCATTTTGAGCCTGGCATTGCGGGAGAAGCGTACCACGAGTTCCTCTTAGTCGTTGGCCGTATCTTCTGATCCATGGAATGGCCTCGGAGTGTATTGACTCAAATAGGCCATAAATTCCTTTTCGGTGGCTACAAGACGATCATAAGACCCGCTACCATGCCGTTCCTTCCGAACTTCCTCTAAGCGGGGTTCGAAATAGTGACCGCATTTGCTCCATTATTTCCTCGAGCATTCGCTCTCACCGTCATCCCTTCTGCATCCTCCAGTGGATCCCCTACTCACCTCCTTGCATTACTGAAGAGATGCTACCTAGTCGTTCTGCGTTGCGAGGTATGGGATCAGCGACTGTTGAACAGGTGCGCATTGCCGAACATGTAGCGTAAGGCGATAGGCACAACTGAACGAACCGGTCTGCAGGTCGCATCGAAAGCGTCGCTGCGAGGGGTACTACGAGGAGTCAAAGCCGGCTCGCTTGAGAGCATGATCATACTCGAGCAGATGGTGAAGACGAGTTACGCCAGCAACGCAGCTGCGATCATGGATGCCGTCCTTCCTCATCTCGACAAGCCCCCTATGGTCTCCCAAGTTCACCACACGACCGCGGCGTACACCGCTATCAAGATCTTGTCGGAAATATTCCAGTGGTACAAGAACCACCCCGGGCCTTCTCCCGCTGCCACAACGACATCCTTGCGTATCCAGTCCTCAGGCGATAAACTCGTATTTTGGAGCGACCGCTTGCTTCAAGGGTGTTTTGCGAGACCAGACGACGAACGGTCCCTCGATGGCTATCACGTCGTTGGGCGGTTTCTTTACACACTCCTTCTTACGCCTACATCGAACCTCGACTCTCTGGCTGCTGATCGCCGGTTGTTGACTGTCGGTATCAAGCTATGTCACTGTCTTCACCGAGGATCACCGGTAGTCTACCCTGGTGGTCGTTCCCCTGACCCTTCCTTCGATCAGCCTGACGCTGCAAGCGCAGTCTTGTTTTTGCTCGCGGGGCGCAATCCCAAGGGCCTTGCTGATGCCATAGCCAGTGGTGACGTTTGTTCTCCTGGAGCGTTCGTCGAGGGTATACTGAGACGAATGCACTGCTTCACTGCCGTTAACTCCACCCCGAGGCTATCCCATCTCCCGAAGGAGACTTCCGAGCGTTTGAACATTCACTACCTCATCATGGCTGCCAATCAACTCATGGATGCGGACAGCAACCTTCGGGATCGCTTCATGGATGCTCGAGCACCGGAAGTCTGCGTATCGATCGTCGCGGCGCAGTTACGCATCGCCTCCCGATTTTCAGATACCCAAGAACGTTCGGAGTTTCTGTTCGACTTGAGTTCCGTTCTCGTCCAATGGTGGGATGGAGTCAAATCCGCTCGAGTCCTCTCCCGAGCTGAAGAGTGGATAGAAGAAGGGATCATTAGCGTTATCGGAAGCTTCATGCCTTTCGCTCGATTCAAGATTCAGGATGTTATAAACTGGCAGGCTGGCAGCGTCGACGGTGGCCTCTCAATGGGTAGTAGGGCACTCTTGGTTGGGAGGGCTTTGGGGAGCGTAAGGTCGTATGCGTTGTATCCCAACACCCTCCTGAAGANCATCAANGCNNTGGAGGACTNCATCGTNCCTCANNTGNATNGGNTACCNCNNGACTCNCANTACAGNAGAGTTTTNCCNTCATTGCTCCGAAACCTCCAANCNTGTGCAAAGCTTTTGCCTCGGGAACGGCAGGNNNCTCTCTGNGATAANATGAGAGTGAGTNCGATTNACTAANNCTGGCTCNNATCNATATNCTCATGNNTNNTTTTAGCACCNGNNNGGACNCCCTTCCNATCNTGAGAATNCACNGCNCANGGAAANGGTGTGCTCNAGATGNCACTCNGTNGCNTACTGCTCGCNCNAATGCCAGAAAGAAGATTGGGCAANTCTTCATCGCTATGAATGCATGCATATGCGTTTAAACTATCTCGGTNAGCNACNNTTCTGTTTCGTAGNGAATGTCGNNGCTNANCANGCNCCCGNAGATCGNAAATCGATCGCANCGTTGGTATTCNTTTGCGCAACGAANATTCCACACCAATATCNTNAGNTATGCNTTGGAATCNAACGAGATAGGCAGCACNCTTCTNAGGCCTGTTGGNGGNGCTGGGATCACATGGAGGNGTTATAGTCCTCGAAANGTGNGCGANCACATNGATCCTTTGGATATCCTGGGAGATGTGAGTGGCGCTGGAACAGAGCTGAGCNCCTGGGTTGGGCGCGTCGCTCCGCATGTTCCCGAGTATCTTCGACCGAGATATGATGAATATCTCNGGGCATTTATGTCCACTCTCAGCCTGCCTGAGTACAGNCCNGGAACNCTGAGGCTNCTCGAAAGGGTATCCTTCTTTGGCGATGAAGATGTCACCTTGCTTANNCTTCTCCNACAAGTCTCTGCCATACCGAAGGTNGAGGGCTCAAGAGATCANTTGATGAAAGAGGTTCATCGTTTCATCACTCGCGAGCCAGAAACGAAGTCGTGTTACGATATCTTGGGCTCCCTTACTTTCACCGGGTGAGTCGTCGTCNCCCTGCGGCATACTGCTTTCATGACTTACTCAGAACCCATTTNCTCTAGGCCTTGCGGGGATCGCATTATGGGAGGACGAAAGCCGCCGGTGCCGCGCAAATAGTACCCTAACTNCTTTCGNATATATATCTGTTCGTTCGGCAAAGAAACATTCAGANTANTTGCCTCATCGACAGTNGCCTGTATTCTGAAAGTTTCAGACAGCTCACATACGGAGGAAAAAAATTCAGGCCACTTTTCGTGAGCGCTGTCGCTCGAGCGACGAGGCTGGGGCTAGGAGCTTCGTATTGGCTTTCCCTAAAAGTTGGAACCTTCAATCCAGTTCACTCAACGATTTGCGCCTATTCCCTGGTCACCGGTCTCCATAGTGGTGTCCCGACTCCCTGGCCGACAACCGTTAGGGTTCTGAATACGGAAATTTAAAATGAGCCCTCTTGCTTCGACTGGCTGGCTCTCCTGACGTAGTGGTGCCAAGCTACCAGCAAAGAGAGAGACCTTTGACCTGGTATGTCCTTGAGACAGGAAATAGACTCTGGAGCTGCCTACTGTGCTAGTGAGTGACCCGTATGTGCCGGGTGTCTCTGCAGATATAAATGATCTCCCACCTCCCCGAATCGAACTTAGGTCCGAGTACCCCGGACCGGCAGTCGCCGGGGCGTGACGCGCGACGCGTGCCGCACTGTAGGCTCGCGACCAACCGTCCTCTGACGTCACAAGTTCTCGTCAGAGAACGGCTGGGACACCCGAACAGGAATTTAGGCTGTCACGCTTTGTCACACTCGACTTGGTGAAATCGCGCGCGCGGCTGCAGCTTAGGCGGGCGAAAACATGGTATTAGGAGTAGATAGGTATAAATTAGACACTGATAAGACACGTAATTACTATCCGAACCACTATCTTCACTATCGCTACCCATATCATTATCTGAATCAACTGCCTCCACGTCCCAATTGACATCTCGAAGGCATTCTCGAAGTAAACCATCTGAAACCATCCATCAAGACTCCAAGGGCACCACCAACTGCACCAGCCTCGACACACCAGCCAATAGTCTGGCGCATTTCTTCGTACCAGCAGATGGCGAGCGGTATGTAAACGGGCACCAGGCGCTCGCCGACCGGCCGACGTCCCACTCCAGCCCTTACTACCCCACCACCCACACTCACCCTACGGCCCCCTCCCTCCACCTCCACCACCACCCGCACAACAGCTCGTCTCTCCTTACCTCCCCGGCATGCCCCCACCCTCGTCTGCGGGCCCATCATCGAGTATGGTCTTCACGCATGCACATCCGACCCAGCACCAGCAGCAGAACCCGAGCGCGCTTAGGAGGGTGTCCATGCCTAACACCACTGCTGGAGCGGGAGGGGCGTATTTTTCGACGTTCAGAGCTGGTACTAGTTCTATAGACGCAGGTGGAGGGCAGATGAGGAGTCCCGTTGAGGGTAGTATGCCGCAAGGACAAACGAATGCGCGCTCGAGGTCGGGTACACCTTCATACGTCCCCCCTCAACACGCCTCTTCCGGTTCGTCTTCCTACCCTCCGCAACAAGTACCCTATCATCCTCAGGGCGCATCGATGGGCCTGGGAGTGAACGCTAGCGGGATAAGTCCAGGCAGAATGCCCATCATCGCAGGAGCAGGAGTAAGTGGAGGACCGGGGATAAACCAAGTAGTCGTAGCCTGCGCGCAGGGCCAAGAACAGATATATGTGCGTTTGGGGGACGTACAGCGCCGCGTTGAGGATGTGGTGAGGGTGCAGGAGGGGCATGGGAGGGTGTTGGAGGCGGTTGTTGGGCCTTTGCCTCCTTCTCTTTTGGCTTCTGCTTCTGTGTCTGTGTCTGCGTCTGCTAGTATCGGCGGTGGATCGGACGGCGCCAATGCCACTCCTCGACCCGAATCAAGCGCAGGCGTAGCGACATCTACTCCAAGTTCAACAACCCCAACGCCAAGCACCGGACTCCTACACGACCTGATAAAGGAAGTGCGCGAAGGCAGAGCTGAGATGCGCGTTAGCCTCAAAGCTATGACGACTGCCCTCTCCGAACTAGCTAAGTCGCAAAAGGAGACAAATGAGAGGGTGAAGGGAGTGGAAGAGGGAGTGGAGGAGTTGAAGAGGAGGGTTGGGGAGGTTAGTGAGGTTGTGGAGGATTGGGGGCGAATCATTATGTTGGATCTGTGGGTCTTGGGGTGAAGGTCAAGGTGAGTTTGGCTTCGGGAGGATCTATTGGGTTGGAACGAGTGCTGATACCAAACACGTCTAGGTCCAACGAAGACTTCAGGTGCCCCAACGGTGCAACCCGCCCAGGCCATGAGGCAATGTGCGTATCATACTTTTTTCCTGGGGCGAAAGCGGACTGATGAGGGGGTTATATGTAATATAGTCACGAATACCCGCGAGGAGCCGATTGATGTTGATATGGACGACCCTGCGCCTGCTGCCAGTGTGTCGGCGTCTGCACCGCTACTGGTTTCTGAGGCACAGCAGGTTACTCCCATACCAATTCCGTCACCGCTACAGCGGCCAGTGCAAGAGCAGGGACAGGAAGTTCAGGAACACCAACGCGAAGTCCAAGAACAGCAGCCAGCAATCATACTCCAAGCCCAAGCTCAGGGTCAAGGTCAAGCTCAGAGCCACGTAGTCGAGGAAGAGCAGCCGGAAGTGCAAGTGCAAGCGACGCCTGGGGATCCCGCACAGGGTTTGAGTGTGCCTGTTTCTGAGGTGTGTATCCACTTTCTTTATATATGCTTTTTACGCTCGCGTCCTCTCTTTTATTCGTTCATATCGCCCCATCTTCCTATCTTCATTTCTTGAGCATCCTCTTCACGCTCCATTCCTTCCGACCTTATCTTCAGAGTCGTCAATAGTCCTAGGCGCTAACACCAACCAACCCAACGAAATTACAGGTGCACTCGCCCGCTACGGAGACCTTTGAAGACTTTGATTTGGAGTACCCGCAGAGCCAGGTCGAGTCGAGGGTGAAGACACCTGACCTTGAGCCCGCTCCGCCTGTGGTTCAGAATGCGGGGGAGCGATTGGAAGGAGGGATGGACGAGGAAAAGGAAAAGGAACAGCAGGGTGTTCAAGTTCAGAACTCTCCAACTCTTCCCATCCCTCCCCCTCCTCCCACATCGTCGTCCATCGATCCCATTACCGCTTCCACATCATGCACCTCGACTTCGACTATAACAGCAACAGCGACAGAAACAACACTCTCCACCGCTCCATCCACCGAATCAGGCTGCACCCTGGATAAATCCCGACTTCACTTTTCTCGTGTTGACTGGAACGCCTCAACCACTTCGATTGACTCGCCAACTGATTCAAGGGAATCGTCTGTACCGNCTGCGCTCAATACAT
>JANDKE010000087.1:0-32290 GCA_027627275.1 Coprinellus aureogranulatus | reverse complement strand
ATNNTGCTNACCCTNGCGTANACCTCTTCCGTNTTGTTCTGNNATACGNNTNAGATNTCTGGACAGNGCGNAAAATGANTGGGACNNTACNGTNTGGATNTATTGCTTCCTATNCGTAATATAAGTGNGNGATGTCNCNTCGAGNTNNGGGTAGGACACTTACANGAGNTATTCGTAGTANGANTCCGCNCNNGAGCCAAGACTGATTGANGANTGGATATANCGNCCCTCNAGTTGNCTGNANNATNTNGTNAGCNNNATNCNCNNNNTGNGAGAATGCGGAAANCGACCTACTTCATGAAAACAGANGCCATGTTATGCTCCAGGAGGGCACCTTTCAGNACTGNCATGACCTAGTATAGTGGTCGATGAAGGTTCGCACCCGNNTNTAGAGNGTCCNNAANTGNNNNGACNNACCTTCTCNACACTTCTCCAATACTTCGGGTCGTCGATNAGATGGCTAAGGTATTTGAACTCCAGTTGCAGTGTGCCCACTTCGGCTGGACTGACGAGACCGATATAATCCTTCGAATGGTGACCCGTCCCTGTGCGAAGGTTCACATAGGGGTATGGTAAACCTGACTCACTCTCGAAGGCATGTAGTAGNCGATCNGCAAGGTCTATGGCCTTTTCGAGATACAGNTCATCTTGCCCGGACAGGTGNTAAGCNGANAGTANGCCACCCANCACTCGGATTGTCGTCTATTCNACCTGTTGAGGAANTCGCTGGCTTCAAGCAGCACANGACGCACCTCGAACGTGCTATATTCGCCATCTCGATCAAACGAAANCTTCTCTATCCATGACCGTGCTCGATTGTACTCTTCGTCAAGTCCCATTANTTGCATGGTGTCCAGCACGTCCACGACCATATATCCAATCCCCCCAGCNTCTGTNAGATTGCTNCCNTTCTGGCTGAGTGGATGGTATTCGTCGCTGCCCATTGCGTCGCGTTCTGGGGAATGCATTGAGACGCNTTGAGANGAGANTGAGNTCANNTTGCATCTGCAGCCNAACGNACCGTACGCATGCCATGCATGCCTGAACGCGTCCACAACNGCATCCCGTTTAGCAGCNTCNGCTGGTAGCCAAGGACGCGTTTCTNNAGNTTCGGCTNGTGTCTGNACTNNNTAGTGTTCAGAGTAGCCNATCCAGAANCCAATGATATCATTGAATAGNGTNGGTNGNACNCAGTANAGNGCNACCACGGCNAGGACACCTCCTATCCAAAGNAAAGCGCTCGATTGNAGGANAGAAGGCCCAAATTCCTCNATCGGATACTTGNNAGNNTCAGCCTACGCCAATTCANGTCAATNTACAGTTCTACCGGTGANCTGGNGTGANTACGCACCGTGACTTTGCTATCGCCAGTCTCTCCACCATTTCCTTCAACGCCCTTCTTCTTCGAAGNNNTCTTCCGAGCGNGCAAATCCCCCATGACTAGCGNTTCGAGGCAATACGTGCTGCCAGCAGGTCTGGTCCAGCAGACAGGCAGTAGTGAGAGTTAAAGGGTAAAAGTACCATTGATTTGAGAGACTTCGCGTTATGTTCCCAGTTGTTTCCTTGACGAACGGAAACGAATTCGCCAGTTGCCCAAGGCACCTGCCACGTGGCAACAGATCAATGATGCCGGTGATTCAATCAACGGCCGTAGCNGGCTGTAAACTGGCGCCCACAAACTCAAAGCCAGGACTTGAACCTTGAAGTTGNTCTTGTNCCAGGATGAGCACTATATGGCTTAGCCGGAGGTAAGTAAGTCTTTCTTTAATGCAAGNTGAAAACCATTTATTGATAACAAGTGACGGTACGGGACGATTGNGCGGTCATTTTATTCCCTNACTGTCATATANTGCTTGGCGCTTTTGAAGGCGTATATGAATAGAGATTCTTCTACCTGATACAGTGCCATAAAGCATTCCTNANTGGCNTTTTGCCNCTCTNCCGAGAGTTTAGGGGCCTCTGCTATCAGCTACAANNCAATATATATTTCAAGTTGGTNACCGCGGAAGCGTGGAAATCCGGCCCGGAACCAGCTGATGGCCGGTGGTAACAGGGGCATTTGCTGGCAACCTCCTCAACCCTCCACCGCGACTTCCACAGCTCTCTTCACTGAGGGCCCTCTCTATCCGTGGAAGTTGGATAACCAGCTGTGGAAACTCGGTCGATAACTTGCTGGGCACCCCAAGTCAGGCAATAGCTCCAACCCCACCCCGCTCACTCCCAAAGGATCCACCCACCCCACAATCGTGGTATTACGCTTTGACCTTGTGCCAGCGCTTGTGCCCTCTCGTGACGAGTTTCACGTCTACTTCCGCGGAATAACGAGGCAACGGTATGACCCGTCCTTGCTCACTCGATCCTCGGCAATACGGCGGCGTTTTATCAGCATGCGTGCCTACAGCCCCAGAGGTCGCAGCGAATGGACCCAGGTTAACCCTCAGCCCTCTGGCAGGGACCTGGTCCCTGATTGTTTCCGAGGACCGTTGATATTTCTTCCATGTTCTCCGGCGTTCTTGTGAGTCAATTGGAATTTGCATGCGAGCCCTTCTTGCATTTGCCGGTCTTCCCGACGCCCTACAAGGGCTATGGCGCTCTGCAAAACGCGACACCCCGGTGATCCGCAGGTTGACTTCCATTCGAGCGGTGGGCGCCTGAGCGCTTACCTGGAAACGCGGTTCCGAAGAGGTCATGTTCTCCCTGTAGATGCCCAAAGCCGTCGGAGCCATAGGTAATCAGATATGTGTAAGCCCCACATCCTTGACCTCATCGCTTATAGACTGATCTGTGATCCTTTTGCGGAATTTTCAGTGGGCTTTCTAATATACCACGTCGGGGTCCTTCACCTTTCAAACCCTTCCCCATAAACCCCTGCCATCTACCTATTGTTCTCCCCTCGTAGCAGTGACCTCGTCCTGCCAAGTTCACAGAAAGTCGCGACGAATACCAAACCTGAACGCAAAACATGGCGCCTACGAGACTCATTAAGACGTCGCCCGAACCCGGAACGGTCATTCACCCTGTATATACCTACACCGCAGAGCAACAACAGATGATTGAGAACTTGAAGAAGGTGTGTGGCTCTCTGTCGCGTTCGCGCGTCTTGCTCATTTACGTTCCCCGATGCATTCAGTTTTCCGCGAGCGTTGCTTTGCCTCCGTCCGATCCGTATTATAAATGGGAGCAACGATGGCTCGCACGACCTGACACCCACCCGCGATATATGAGGGCAACAAAATGGAACTACCGTGACTCTGAGAAGCGTATTAAGGCGACAATGGAGTGGCGACGGACGTTCAAGCCGGACCTAATTAAGCCGGACGACGTAAAGATTGAGTCAGAAACTGGGAAGATGTGAGCATTCGTCATTCCGGCCGTGCCAGGAGACGGTGCTAACGACGCTGGGTGGCTAGCATTCTTAATGGCTTTGACAAGGATGGTCGACCAATTATCTACATGCGCCCAGGCAGGGAAAACACGGAGAGGAGTGACCGGCAGCTGAGGCATCTCGTTTGGTGGCTGTCAGTATCATCCTTGCTTCGCTCTTTATCCACTACTCACTTTCTCCGAACTTGTAGTGAGCGGGCCAAGGATCTCCAGCCAGCAGGCCAAGAAAGCATTGTCATCCTCGTGGACTACAAGTCATGCACTCTCCGAACAAACCCCTCGATCTCAGTCGCCAGCAAGGTCTTGCACATCCTCCAAGACCACTACCCGGAGACTCTCGGCCGTGCACTAGTCACTAATCTCCCCTTCATCCTCAACTTCTTCTACAAAGGCATCTCGCCGTTCCTCGACCCTGTCACGCGGGACAAGATGCGGTTTAATCCGAATCTCTTGGAGCTTATTCCGAAGAGTCAGCTGGACGCTGACTTCGGTGGTGACTATGAGTTCGAGTTCGAGCCCAATAGTTATTGGGACCAAATTGTCAAGTCAGTCGTTCCTTCTCTATTTCAAATGAACAGCCTTCTAACCTTCCACGTCTCGTTCATAGGCTTTGTCGCATCGCTCCGGATGGCACCCGCGTCGAAGACGAAGAGGATGCTGAGACCAACCTCGCCAACTCGGTGAAGGCGCTCAACCTCGAAACCGCTGAGAAGGCGCCTAGTCTTTGCTCCAGTGACTCAACGAGCGATGGCGAATCAGGTCCCCATACGCCCACAACAGCTAGCAGTGTCAAGAATTTCGATGGCAGCAACCGAAAGGCAGTACCTGCTGAGTACTCATCGAACGAGGGGGTATCTGCATAAAAGTCGGTCGACATTTCTTGAGTTTTGGCTCTATTCCGTCCATCTACAAGGACATGTTTATCTATTCTAGACAGCATCAGAACAAGTGTATACTAGTTATGGCACGCAAATCCCCACTGTATTTTTATCATCCCATTCTGGATTAGGTCATTGTAGGTCACATCCAAAGACGGATGGGAGCGAGGCAATCAAAAGCCGAGAGGTGGACCCTGGACTCTGCCAGAAGGCGGTGTGAATCGAAGGGGTTCACGCATAATCTCAAGCGGCTCCGCCAGTGTAGGATACAGTCAACCACGATAACTCGATTTACAGGCATTTCAACTTGACTCTACTAAGGTTCAAGCAGCGGCAAGAAGGGCTGGGTGCCCTTCGTCCAGATCAGCGTCTGCTTCTTTGTGATCAAGTCGTATTGATACACCTTGTCCACCTTGCTGTTGACTTGAATCCTCGGGAACTCGTACTTCCACCAAACCTTTGCTTTATTGACGTTACCCTTGCTGACTAGGTACGCCGTCCCGGTTGCTTCTTGGGCCAGTACGGTCGATATGCGGTCGACGATTTTCCACGCTTCTGCCTCGTCGGTTCCAGTTCTCGTCTTGTACTTGTTAAATAGCTGGTCGTCGACAACATTGAGCCAAGTATTGCCTACTGGCTTAAGACTTTTAGCAAAGGCTAAGGCCTCCTTGTCATCGGCAGGACTCGTATAGAAGACTGTGTTTTTCGCTCCATTTTGCGTCCTCGCTTTGATGTCGATGCGAATCTCAGAAAGGGATGGGCATAACCCCCGAGGGAAGAGTGAGGCATCCCTCGCTGGAGGGCTGATAGGAGCCGCGTGAACAAATGTTGAGGATGTTGCGAGAATGAATATGATGAGGGTGAACAAGCGGTAGAGACCCATGGCTGCTTGCATCTTTATGCAGGGTTTGAGGAGTAACAGTAGGCGGCGATATTGGATCGGAAGGTGTTATCGATCGACGGTGTGGGCCAGCCCGTAAAATGTCTGGAAGGTGCTTAGTATTTGAGCAGTCTATGGCTGCGAGGCGGCGTACCGTAGATGATCAAGAGTGTTTGTAGTTTGAGAGGAAGGACCAGCCTTTGTCTAACCTGGAGGCGGAGCAGTTAAGCGTAAAGGTAGCTGAAAGCGTTCGGATTACAAACCTGTAGTTCTCTGCTGCCTCCCTCGCACATTCAGGCTTTTAAATACCCTGAATGGCCTATGGGCGACCCGCGACCATCGCCCAATCTTCACCCTCTCACCCACATATACGTACGTGAAACTGACACACAGACGCCCAAACCCCTGCATTCTGACTAGATTATGATACCAAAACACCAACGACCATACTTCCAATGTATCGTGGTATAGCATAGCTTGGAAAACCAAGAACGAACATCCGTGTCCACCGCTCACAGAAGCTCAAAGCTCCATCTTCTTACCGCCCACAGCATCTTTGCTTGGTACACACAGATGCGCCTTCATCTCTTCTTAGGAGACGCACATCTTTGGGAGGACACCCGCACGCCCACTCAAATGAACTTCGAGACCGCGCAATCTGCACCATTGTGCGCACATGCCGGACATGACAGTCTTCACGTCGCAACGCAACACGCAAGCCGAATGTCACAGAGGTGCAGATGCTGTGCAAAAATGCACATAAAGGGTCTGAATAGCCTTCCATTAGTGGACTTCGGATTTCAAGACAATCCCAGCACTACACTCACACCAACTGCCATGTCCCAGCAAGACGCACTCGAGGCCTGCAAAAAGGCAGACCTTCAAGCCCTCTCCTCCCTCCTCAGCAACAAAGCCCTCGAGATTAACGACCAACTCATATCCGATCTGCTTGTCGCAGCGATCACCGTCAAGGCAGAAGAAATAGTTCGCTGGCTCCTGACCTCCTACAACATCCCCCGTCTCGACCCTAAGGTCTTCTTCAACACTGCGTCTAACGGGACCATCGGGATTCTCGATCTCCTCCACGCGAAGTACCCGACAATCCTCACGGATCTCTTCGAGCGTCATGGAAGCGGAACCCTTCTTGGGCTGGCACTCAGTGCGGCTCGAAACAAGCCATTCATCGAGCATCTGCTTGACCTTGGATCTGACCCCAAGGGCGACGACGAAGCTTTCTGCACGCCGCTTCGTATAGCGGCTTCCAGCTACGAGGATCCCGACATGCTCGAGTTTTTGCTTGAGCGTGGAGCAGTTATCCAGGGATCCAGCGCTCTGGCCAACGCGGTGGATTTTGGAAGGACGGCGAATGTCAAATACCTCTTGGCGCGAGGTGCAGACATCAACGATCCGGGGAGGAAGTATCTGCCTTTCTTCGCTTTGCATGCGGCAGTGGAGAAAAGCGATACAGAGATGGTTCGCTTTCTGCTGACAGAAAGCCCCAAGAAAGCCGATCTCTCCCTGGTTGACGGTCGAGGAAGAACCATTTGGGATCTGGCGCGGGCTGAAGGAGGAAAGCGGGAGATACTGCTGCTCTTGGAAGCCGCTCAGAATCGAGAAGGACTGTAGTTACAAATGCTTTCAAAGCGTTGTTATGTGTTCGGAAGATGTACGTACTTCCTGCTCGCGAGTATCGATCCACTTACGCAATTCTAAACGTCAAGGCTTCGTGAATTCTATAGAGCATTGAACATGCTATTCCCTCTTCAACAGGTCTGACACTCTGAAGTTGTTGAATTCAGAACAGTTGCTACCTCGCCAGTGCGCCACGATTTGCCACAAGTTTGTGCCGCATTTCCCGGTAGAATCGCCGCCAGTACTAGTGGTCGGGTGTTCAGAAGGTAGCTAGAGGGTGGAAGGAAATGACGGACCCTCGTGGTTGCTGGTCAAGAAGACGGATCAGAAGCGTGGAAACGAGCAGCACACCAGCCGCTGATGCGCTTTGAGCGCGTTTCGGTTCAAGTCGAACCTCCATGATGCACTATGGTTTCCTGCTCTCGATCTTGACTTTATGCCTTACACGAGCTCTTGCGAACACTGAAATTGTCAATTTCGAGGCTGTTGAAGCCCGTAACTTTGATATATGGTTCACTAGGGAATGGTGAGTAACGAACAAGTCGGATCGGACTTGTAGTTCTCAAATCGCTGCCAAGGCCCTCATTGAACGTGAATCAATCGACTTTAAGATGGAACCTGACGGCCAACCCGCTTGACACACCTAAGGAGTCGCTGAACCAGGGCCCTTGCACTCGGTTATACCACTGGAACCCCAACGAAACGCCCGAAAAATGCTTGAAGGAGCTCTGGCTCCTGCTGGACCTTGATGGCGAAAAGTGGGCGAGTTATACCAAATATACCCTTCGACTGTCGTGGCCAGCCTCAGTGAGCAAGCTCTCCCCTTGTGCGAGCTCCATGTACTGAATAGGTCTGACCTTCCACAGTACCCAGTTGACGCCTACCTGAAGATATTCGACTCCTCCGACATTGCTCCGCTTCCACGTCCAGGTCCTCCACGTCGGCTTCGCAGACGCCAAGGGCCGAGCCAGTACCTCGTTCGTCGAAAGTTTGCGCGCATTCAACTTGTTAACATTGGTGTACTCAACCCAACCTCTGAGCTCGCGAAGAACGCGCAGCACGATCCCACGATGTTACCAGAGCCTGTGCCCATCATCATCACCCTGGAACCATTGCTATTTGGAGTACTTCCGCAGTCGCTGGTACCGACTGTGTACGCGATTCTGGGAGCGGTGGTGGTTGGGATCTTCATTGCGAAGGCTGTTATCCGACGATTACAGGATGAAGTACGGCACTACTCGAGGACTCGATCTGCAGAAGACAGTAAGAAAGTGCGGTAACATATCGCAATGGGCCTACGTCGATGTTTCAGGAACACAGCGTCGCAAGCTGGATCGCACTGGAGCGAGGGTTGAAGATAGGCGGATGGAAAGGTAAACCTGATCACATAGCTCTCTTGCCTTTCACCTATTGCCTACAGCGTAAAGTTGACAAGGCATCATCCTCATATTTCCCAGTGGAACGTTTGTGCGTGCGAAAACTGAAGAAATAGTTGTCGATTACTGCATACCGGCTTCTTGAAGCGCCCGCTCGAGTCTCGACTTCATGGAACATCGTGGTGCGGTAATTCGCTGCCCTAGCGAAGGGGCACTGCGGCATCTCTGCACGCTGTTACGCTTAGGGAAATGGCCTACAGTATCCGAGGGCGCACGCTGGGGGGCATGGCGTCAGAAGATTTGATTATGCCCGTCACTGCTTTGTTCTCCTTTGTTACATCGGGGGGCATACAGATCCCCCGCCATGCGTACAGCTCATGACAAAGGAGGCATTGGCTTTACCTTGCAGTGTTAGGGCATCCCCGTTTATCGTAAAGTGTGGATAATCGTGAGCAGAAGCACTTCCACTCACATCGATGGAAGGAAAGTTTGATATGCTGGATCACAAGAGTTCTCGGATTGCTACTTGAACCGTGACATATATAGAGGTGCTGCACTCAGAGTCGGTGCGACACAATTAGCCGCCTTTCATATTGAGGTATGTCAGTGACTGGTCAAAGAAATCACGCTTACCTCTACGAAAGTCATTCAGTTCGCTGCCAAGCCCACTTACAATGTCTGCTACCGCTTCCGCAGAGCCTAAGAAACAAGGGCCCAGTGTGTCTAGCAAACCGACTATGGTTTTCGATCCAGACGATCGCTCAACAGTCAAGCATACCAAAGCAGGAGTTTGGGATCAATACGACGATGTCTCCAGGTCGACTCGGAGGAAGCTATTCCGGTTGCCTGGCTTTTTCAAGGTCAAGGAGGTCACGGAAGCGTACAAAGGTTATCCTCACGTCACGCGGATGGCATATGATATCTTCACGCTCGAAGACTGTGGAATTTTTTTTGTCGCGTGGATCGTCCTCCAGTTTTGTCTAGCCTTTATGCCCGCCCTTACATTGTGGTATACTGGCCAGCTCCTACACATCGTGAGATTTGTGTCGATTTTGACTTGAAGCGAAGGTGGCTTAGTTCTGACTTCCCTCCCCTTTAGGTTGAGGTTGCGGTCGAGACACGCAGCGTCGACAAGGACGCCCTCTTGCGAGTGGCTGCACTTCGAATCGGCGTGCCTTTCATCCAGCATGCTCTCAAAGACTGCATAGCGCTTCTTTCCGCCGCGATCCAGAGACGGATCGAGGTTTTCTATACTTCCAGAGCATTTCGGACAGCGAGTGCGCTGGATGTGCCGACATTCGCCAGCCAGGAGGTTCTCAACGCCTTACGCTACATGGGACGCAGAGGCTACTCCGATACGGCTTGGTACATGTTCACACATGTAATGGAAGTGTTTTCTAGCGCGATACACGTCGCTTCGCAGGCTGTGGTTCTGGTTAATGTTTTCCAGGATAGCCCAGAAGCGATGTTCTTGGTAGCCATCTCTCTGGCCCAAGTTTTCGTTGACCAGATCAGCAGCCGTGCGAGGTCGCTCCGTAAAGGCACTACAGGTGGCAAGTCGCGATCTATATTCCTTGTACTGACATGTTTGCTGAAGATAAAGTCGGACAGTTTATGGCTTCAAGACTACCAATGACAATTTTGTTCTAGGTAAAGGCCTCAGAGTTATGGTCAGCAAGGAATCATACCGCAAAGATATAGTAGCGGGAGGACTTGGGGAGACTCTGTACAAAGGTATGGAGCTTTCTAGCGCAGTTTCTTGATAAGGTGTTTATCTCCGCTGAACAGAATTCAAACGAAGTCTCCTTTTGCTTGGGGACGACAATGTTCGCGCTTTCACAACTGTTGCGCCTAAGACGCGATGGATGGAGAAGATAGGCGACTACCTTCGAGATCCTGTAGAAGCTCTGGGTCAGGTTTATACGTGCCTCAAGGTGGTAAACTCTCCTTCTACTGCGCCCATCTCTATTGCTACCCTTCAGCTGGTGAACAGTTCCATGGCGAACCTGACCCTCAAGGTGTCTCTGTTGGGACGTAACATCGATTATCTCTATCAGCAAATCGGGTGGATCCGATCCTTTTACGCTGTTTTAGACCTGCAAAACAAGATCCAAGACGGGTCTATACCATTCCCAGAGAACAAGCAGGACATGGCAATGGGGATTTCCGTCGAGTTCCGCAACGTGTCGTTCAAATACTCGGAAAAGGATGACCTGGTGTTAAAGCATGTATCATTCAAGATTGAGCAAGGTCAATTATGTGTGAGTTGTTCGTGCGTCTACAGATGCGTACAGATCTAGCTGACGTATACTTTCAAGGTGATCGTCGGGGAAAACGGATCCGGAAAGAGCACAATCCTTAGCCTGATGACCAGGGTGTACGACGTTGACGACGGAGAAATCCTCATCAACGGAAAGGATATTCGCACATTGAAGCTCGCCGACATTCGAAAGGCGATTGCCGTTCTGTTCCAGGAATATTCTATTTTCCCAGTGAACGTACGTTTTCTTCATTGCGCGGCCCGAACACACCCTGAACCTCCTTCAGCTGGCTAGGAACATTGGCTACGGTGACCCTGAGAGACACACAGATATGGAGAACATCAGGCAGGCGGCCAGGTTCGGAGGCGCTGAAGAATTCATTGAATCTTTACCCTATAAATATGATACATATGTCGACCGGCCAGTACACGACTGGGCAGGAGGAGAACCTGCGGAAGACTCCGTTTTCGCGGGGGCGACTTTGGACTTTTCGAAGCTGAACCTGAATGCTCAAGAGAAAGGATTGAGCGGTGGTCAGAAGCAACGAATAGCACTGTGGGTCAGAGAGACTTTCCTGAAGCTTCATTCCTAAAGCGCCCTTCTCTCAGATCGCGTACCTTCATGAAAGCTCTTGTCTCTGTGGAAAGCAACGTAGGTTTGCTTCTGTTCGATGAGCCATCCGCCAGCTTGGATCCAAAGGCAGAGCACGATCTATTCACTCGTCTTCGCGAGCTCCGTGGAAACAAGTCGATGGTGTTCTCTACGCATAGGTTTGGGAAGCTCACTCGCCACGCTGATCTCATCTTGTGCGTAGCCGCTTCGCCTTCGGGAGTCATCCGATGGGATGCCAACTAACGATATGCGCAGGTATATACACCACGGCGAAATTCTGGAGGCCGGGAACCACGTTGAACTGATGAAGAAACCGGAAGGGGAGTATGCCAAGTTCTGGAATTTGCAAGCCCAAGACTTCCTCTAGACGGTCGGGTCAATAACAACGTAGGACATCCTATGATCAAATTTGCGTGTATACTAGCTATGACGGTCGCATCGCGGTTGTACCCTTGTCGTTCTATCGCGATCTCGAAGCTATTGAATGGGGTCCCCAATGCTCATTAGTTCAGCAAGGCGCCAGGTACCTGCGGATCAGAAGCGTGGAAGGACGGTGGGATCGGGTGATGCTCGCAGCTATCAACTTGTCTCCTTCCATGATGCCCTATGCCTTCCCCTCTCGACCTGCATCTTCTGCCTGCCTCCTGTAGACGCTTCACTGGAGGCGGGTGCGTAGCAAGCAAACCGGGATTCAGGCGTAACGTTACCCTGCTCTCCGACTATGCCTCACAATTCACTTCCGAGTCGCAATTTGGACGCTTCACGAAGCTTAGGCTCATGGCCTTCATTCATGGAACTTCCCCTGCTTCCCTTACTTGGAATATGGAGCCAGGCACGAGGCCGTCATTTGCTGCGGGTACTGGGACAACGACTACGCTTGGAACTGCGGAACCGGCGAAGTGGTGCCAGCACTGCTCCTCACGCCGTCATTCAAGCGCTGGTCTGCTGCGAGTATGGGGAATTCCTTGTGGCAGGAAGTGCTTCGACTGATCACACCGACAAATGGAAGCTCCGATCACATTGGGTTTCTATCGAGTTCTGTATGACTCGGGGAATCACATATATAAGAGCTGTATTCCAATGCCTCCACTGAGCCAGCGCTCCAGCCAGCGCTGATCTCACAGCTTCAAGCTTCAGGCTCAGTCACCAGATCGAGGTGTGTTCCAAATCATTCACACACTCGCCGTACTGAACACAGAGGGTTTACATCGCGCAGTGACGCTCGTCCACAATGTCTGCCATGGCGGTCGCAATGCCGGCGATTAGGAGCTCTGGCGCTTCTAACAAGCCTACTAGGGTCTTTGACCCAGACGATCGCTCAACTGTTCGACACACTAAGGCCGGCGTGTGGGATATCTATGAAGACATATCAGGGTCCTCTCGGAGAAATCTATTCCAGTTGCCCTTCCTTTCCAAGATCAAGGCGGTCATGGAGGCGTATAAGGGGTACAAGCATGTCACCCGGATGATCCACGATATCGTCACAGTCGAAGACTGTTGGATGTATTTTACAGCTTGGGTTATGCTTAGGGTGTTGGCTGCCTTTATGCCCGCTGCTACGCTGTGGTACACTGGGCAGCTCTTACGTATGGTGAGATTCTCACAGTGCTGCAGGTTCGCTGTGGCTGATTCCATGTCACGCTCAGGTTGAAACCGCAGTTGAGACGCGAACTGTTGACAAGGACGCCCTCTTGCGAGTCGCCGCTCTTCGAATCGTCATGCCCTTCCTTCGGCACGCCCTCAGAGACTGTATCGGAATCTTATCTGAAGCGATTCACAAGCGTATCGAGGCTTTCTATACTTTCAGAGCCTTTCGCACAGCAAGTAAATTGGACGTGCCAACCTTCGCTGACAAAGAGGTCCAGCAGTCGTTTTACAGTCTGTCGTCGCGGGGCGGATACTCTCATATGACTTGGTACATGTTTACCAGCATTATGGATATATTCTCCGGTGTCATATATGTCGCCTCCCAGGTCATGGTCCTGATCAGTGTCTTTCGGGATAGTCCAGAGGCATTGTTCTTGGCGGCCATTTCAATGGCTCAAATTTTTGTGGACCAGATCAGCAGCCATGCTAGGATGTATCGTAAAAGAGATACTGGCGGTAAGTCATGCCTTACCTCGCGCCGTCTGAATGGGCTTTTGACAGCATCATTCGACAGTTCATGCATGGAAGACTTCCAACGATGACTATGTTCTCAACAAAGGCCTTAGGTCCATGGCGAGCAAAGAAATATACCGAAAAGACATAGTAGCAGGAGGGCTGGGGGAGACCCTTTACAAAGGTAAGAGGCCTTCCACTGGGAATTCTTCTGTTTACCCAACAGTCCTTGCTATGTAGAATTCAAGAGGACGCTCCTTTCGCTTGGAGAAAACGATGTTGACGCATTCAACTCTGTCATGGCACAGAAGAAACGCTGGATGGCGAAATTAGGCGACTACCTGCGCGATCCTGTTGAGGCACTGGGACAAGTTTATACCTGTCTCAGGGTGGTAAACTCCCCATCCGCCGCACCATTCACGCTCGCGACACTTCAGCTGGTAAACAGCACCATGGCGAGCTTGACCCAAACGGCGTATGTTCTGGGAAGCAACATCGACCATATCTCCGACCAGGTGGAGAGGATTCGCTCGTTTTACGCGATTTTGGACTTGCAGAACAAGATTCAAGATGGAATCATCCCATTTCCAGAGAATCAACGGGACATAGCGATGGGCATTTCTGTAGAGTTCCGTAACGTATCGTTCAGGTATGACCAGATTGTATGATGTTGTTGAGGGGGAGGTCCTCATTAACGGACTTGACATACGCACCTTAAAGCTTGTTGATGTCCGTAAGGCGATTGCCGTGTTGTTCCAGGAGTATTCGATCTTCCCCATGAGCGTGCGTTGGTGTCTCACCTTTTCCTTGCCTGCTATGATTTGACTCCTCTGCAGCTCGCCAGGAACATTGGATATGGCGACCCTGAACAACACACAAATATGGATAATGTCAGGCGTGCTGCCGAGTTAGGGGGTGCTGGAGAGTTTATTGAGGCCCTTCCCTACCAGTACGATACATACGTCGAAAGGCCGGTCCATGATTGGGGAGGAGGTGAACCAAAGGACGGCTCTATCTTCGCCGGGAAGAATGTCGATTTTTCTATGCTGAACCTGAATGCGCAGCAGAAAGGACTGAGTGGCGGTCAGAAGCAAAGGATAGCATTGTGAGTTTCAGACTGATTTCCCGAAATCCTAACTCTGAAGGCAGTCTTCCCAGGTCACGCACCTTCATGAAATCGCTCGTCTCGGTGGAAAGCAATGTGGGGCTTCTCCTGTTCGACGAGCCATCCGCTAGCCTGGATCCAAAGGCAGAGCACGACCTATTCACTCGCCTTCGCGAACTCCGTGGAAGCAAGACGATGGTGTTCTCTACGCATAGGTTTGGGAAGCTTACTCGCCATGCCGATCTCATCTTGTGCGCCTCCGATTCGTTTGACGTGCTCCCAATAGGATAACAGCTAACTTGTGCCCAGGTACATCCACCAAGGTGAAGTCTTGGAGGCTGGGAGTCATGTGGAGCTGATGAAGAAGCCCGAGGGAGAATATGCCAAATTCTGGAATCTACAAGCCCAGGACTTCATTTAGAGAGTCGTCGTAATCCACATATTCTAAACCCGCTGCCATCGACAAATGTATTGCATGGCCGTATAGTATAGCGTCCCAACTGATGTCCCAAACACCAGGTCAACCTTGTAAATAAATGCCAACAACAATCAATGAACGACTAGCAACATAACCATTTCCTCTTCCTCGTATCACCCTGGTCTTCTTCCTTAACGTCGTTCTCCCTAACGACCTTCAAGAACACGCTCTCCAGCGTCGCCTTTTCAACAGTGTACTCGGTGAAGTCTCCGTGATTAGACAAGGTGCTGAACAGTTTTGCAAGCGTGAAGCCTTCCGATGAATCGATAGGCACTTCGAAACGAGTCGCAACGTCATCGGCTTTCTTCGCACCCGGGATCTTAGACATGACTTCCTGCGCTCGGACAATCTCCTCTCGAGACCTGCATGTGAAGTGCACTTCGTACGTAGCATAGCGGGCAGCCAGGGAGTCTATCGTTCCGACAGCGAGCAGGCGCTTAGCGAGAATGCCGACCTTGTTTGCAAGGGCTGACGCTTCTTCCATCGAATCTATAAAGTCAATTGTTGAGCGTCCGCCGACCGGCGAAGTGGAAAAGAAGGCTTACGAGTCGTAATGATCACAGCTTTACCCGTGGAGACCTTGCGCAAAGTGTTCCACATGTCTCGCTTCATCTTGGGATCGATACCAGTAGAGAATTCGTCAATGAGGATAACGGCAGGATTTCCTGTAAAGGATATACATGAGTGTGTGCAACATACAGACCAGGATGGGGTTCCTCACCTATGAGAGCGATAGCAAGTGAAAGCTTGCGTTGATTGCCCCCCGACAACTTGCTGGCCAACCTATCAGCATACATGTGCAGCGCGGTACCTCTGAGAACGGCTGCAACATTCTCATCTAGTTCCGGACCCGCCAAGAGACCTTTCAGCTTGCCGTAGATGAGGAGATGTTCCCGGACAGTCAACTGCGAATCGATCGCAGTGAATTGTGGGCAGACACCGAGCGACGCACGAGCCGTCTTTGGGTGCCTCACCACAGAAGTGCTGTTGATGATGATATCGCCCATGTCTGGGACGACATCACCGCCTAGGTAAACTAGTCAGGGTGCCTTCTCTGACGAAGTGAGAATAGGAACTCACGTATCATATTGAAGGTCGTCGTCTTCCCTGCTCCATTGGGCCCAAGGAGTGCAAAGACCGTGTCCTGAGGCAGGCTGAAGCTCACGTCGTCCACGACCTTGTTGGAGCCGTAAGTCTTGGAGACTTCCAGCACGCGGAGAAGGTCGTCAGACTTCTCGGCTTGCTCTGCCGCAGCAACAACGTCTTCCTTGCTGGATGTTCTACCTTCCTTCCTCGATTGGCGAATGTCGCGCAACCTCCGCGCGGTCCTCGATCCGGATTCAGCCCAGATTAGCGCACCCAGTAAGATAAAGATGCTGATGAAGAGGTAGAGTATGGGTCCACCGTATCTCTGAATGGCCCCCATGCTGCTTGCGTTCACGACTTGACCATCATCACAAAGGAGTGAGAACAGATTAACCGATACCAGGGCTGCGCGAGCCTGCATGTTTCATTAGTGGACGACTCCCACTCGGAGGACGAAAGACTTACAACGCTATTCACAGGGGCGATTATGGAGATGGTCCAGTGGATGATCGACATTTGCTTGTTGGCTTCTGAAGCTTTGCCATAGGTAAGAACAAGTAGGTAGCCGCAGAGATAGAGCTGTGAGGAATTGGGTTGGATCAGGAATAACCTGCTTGCGACCGGTGCATAAGCTCTTACCACGAAGATGATGAACTGGTATCCTGCAACGGCAGCGAAGGCCGCCAAGGGGGAGCTCACGGCAAGCGAGATGCAGTATGCGAAGAGTGCAGCGGCAATGCCATACAGAACCATAATGAACCACTGTTGACCATGCCGCACCTTAGAGAGTGTTATGCCGGTGATATATGGCAACGTACCAGGAAGCCAAGTCCGCTGAAATTATCTGGCGTTACTGTGGCGAAGACAATGGTAATGATGGTAGAAAGGATGAGGATGGTGATGGCGTCGAACATCAAATGGCCTAGCCACAGCCCCATAGGGTTGGAGAGGCCATTCGACATCTGCATTGCTTGAACTGCGGATTTCCGCTCCCTAGAGACATATAGAGCGTAGAAAGCGGGGTAGACAGCCTGTTGGAGAACATCGTTGAGATACAACAAGCGTTGGATATGATAAAGAAGCTTGCCATCACAGCACCAAAGAAGATCATCCACTTCAACGAGATCAGGGTACCCGCCGCCCTGGCTGGGAAAGGAGCGAAGCTAGGGTTGATGAGGACTGGGGCGCCAATAGGTGTGCCCCTCGCACCCAGGGCTCTCGCGTACAAGACGTTAGACACAAGGTTCAGCATTCCGAGACCCATATGACCAGGTGGGGATGCCTCCCAAGCGAAGAGAACCTCGTTCGTCTCTGTGTTGACGGATATTCCACCTGTGGTCATTTGCCTGTAGTTCTGCTCGATGTCGCCAACGAAAGCCGTGCTATCAGACACGTTTCTGTACTGGAACGTCGCCCCAAGACTTATGAGTTGCTGGGCGGAAGGAGCCAGGATAGATTCAATTAGTCCAGGAGGGGAAACCAGCAATGTCGACTCCGGTGATAGTCTTTGAGGAACGTATATCGCGGTGGGCAAGAACAAGGGAATGGGTTGAATCCGGCGCAGGGGTCGGTTGCAAGACTGAGATTTGCCATGAATGAAGATGAGTGGAATGCAAGCTCCAGCCAACGCAATCCCGACAGTAAGAACCGGTGTCAACCAGCTCCGCCTTGCGATGAGGAGGCGTTTTTGGAAGATGGTGAGGGCTTGGCGCAATGGCGACACGGGCCGGCCGTTGACGAGGTTTAGTGATGAATCGACTTCGGTGCCAAGCCCGGGAGTGGGAGATAGTACCCTGTCCTCTCTGGAAAGTGAGGTCTCAACTTCCTTCTCGACGCTTGGCGAGCCAGCAACTTCGAGGTTGTGCTTCACCATCAGATCAAGGAATATATCCTCTATTGTCGTTCCAAGTACGTCGTACGAGATAACGCCGTAGGCAGAGCCCTCGCGATTGAGGAGTTCTAAAAGCTCCTGAACAACCTTGGGGTCCTTGGACTTGAGATGGTAAGCGATCTGATTGGGAGCGGGGGAAGACGTATGCGTCCCAGGAGCAACTCGACGGAGTGCACCCAGAAGCTCGCTACGGGGAGCCTCGGGAACCCTTTCGCTGTCGCCATGCTGGAAGGTAACCTGGATAGAATATCCTTCGCCAAGATCTCTCTTGAGAGCGACAGGTGAACCTGACGCGATGAGCTTGCCGGGAGCCGCCAGGATAGCGATGTGATCGCCCAGTAAATCCGCTTCATCCAAGAACTAGGGAGATGTTAGCAAAGGGCAACAATCGGAACACCAGAAAGAACTCACATGGGTCGTGAAGACTATGGCGCGGTCTTCTCGGAATGAGGTCAACGTCCTCCACAAAGCGCGACGACTGAGAGGATCGACTCCAGAGGTACACTCATCAACGAGCACAACTGCCATATCTCGTTAGCGTGGCATATGAAGATTTGGGTACGATACTCACTCTTTGAGCTACCCAACAAACCGATTGCCAGCTGCAACTTCCTCTTCTGCCCTCCAGAAAGCGTCATGGCGTTAGCGTGAATCTTCTTCTCCAGATCGCAGTCGCGAAGAAGTTGCTCCAGATCTTCGTCCTTATCAGAGTTCGGAGACCATTTAACGGCCTTCCAAACACGCAGGGTTTGCAAGCAGGTCAAGTCAGGGAAGAGGACATTCTTTTGAGGCACGATGCCCAAGGTACCGCGAGGAGGTCGGCGAAGTCCGCCTTCGAAAACAACATCGCCAGCAGTCTGACCATCTAGGCCACTGATAATGGAAAGTGAGGTAGACTTGCCAGCGCTACCCAGACATAGTCAGTAAAATTCCCGGACATCGTGACTAGTGCGGTGTGCTCACCCGTTCGAACCCAAGAGAACGAAGATGCCGGTCTTGGGCACGTCAAAGCTAAGGTCATTGACTGCTGTGACACTTCCCTTCGAGGTCCAGCGCGAGGTCCTGAAGACCTTGTTAAGGTGGCGAACGGAGATGGCTGTGCCCTCTGCAGGTGGTTCTGTGATATCGCGCCTTGACTTCTTGGGGAACTTAGCTTCGTACAAGTATCGTTCAAGGAGAACAGCAAGGAACGGCCAAAGGAAGATGTCAATCTGAAGTCGGTAGTATGTCAGGACGCACGAAAGGACGGAAGCTCCGAGACTCACGATCGCGACAATGANCAGGGGCAAAACGGTAAGGCGGTCGTTCGGGTCCCTCTCGAGAATATTTGTTGCCCACAANTGGCTTTCGTACCCAGCAATTGCTCGGANGACGAAGACATAGAACGCAGGNGGGAAGAGGAGAGTGAAAATGCAGGCNCCNATNGTAGATGCGCGCCCGAACGCGAGTGCGACCACGGCGATGACGATGGCAAGNAAGGTAGTCACGACCGCGGCCAACTGAGGACTCTTTCCGAAAGGTGCTGCGACGATGAACGACCAACTCGCCAGAAGCAGACCGAAAAGAATGTGAACTACGACGATTAGGCCTGGATTGGACTCTGCATAGATGCGATACGCCCAGATGACGCCAACGATAATCCAGGCGGGCAAGTACGTGAGAGATATGCTGAGGTGCCAAGACCTAAGGTGATGGTCAGAACCTGACTCGGGCCTGTGATANGTAGCTGATGACGCACAGAATGCGTGCTTTGTCCAACAAACCCATTGCCTTCATATGGGCAGTGATAAGCGCAGCTCTTTCTCCGGCCACAGCACCAGGAAGCTGGTATGTCACGCCGACGAACGTGATGACGCTGGGAGTCTCAGTGAGTTTGGGATGAATACTTGGGAAGTCAGAACTTACAATGCCAAGACNAGTAAGTCTCGGACTCCGTCAATGTAGTTCAGACGGACTTCAGTCATCTGCTCTTCGTTCGTTTCCTGAGTAAAAGGCCATTCCTGAGGGGTCGGCATCTGAGCGCCAGTTTGCAGCTCAATGATNGCCTGAACNGAGCGTTAATCGAACTCAAATTGGTGTCTTCCAGACGCACCTTGTCNATGGCCCATTGTAGAGGGAGTAACCTCTTCTCAAAGTCGCTGGTGTGCTTATCGACATTGATGTACGCAAGNCCAGCATCGGCATATACGGTGTANTTGATGGGAGCAGAACCTGACGCCGGAGTATTGAAGAACGCAANCGCAGCAAAACATTGGGAATACAAGTTGAAGTTTTGAGGNCATTCAAGGGGTATTTGGCTAGCCGAGGAGACCTGCTTTACGGAAGCAAGCTGCGCAGGACTNAATGAAGATGTGATGTGGTTGATGATGTCTACCGGGGCGAGTGCGCTGGAGCCGTTCGTGTTGTCGGCCCAGATGAAGGAGAGCGAAGGGTCGAATTGCTCGTTAAGAGGGTATATGGATGCCGGTCTACCAATTCCATACTGTAGGAGTTCAGAAAACATACTTNGAGATAAGATAAGGCCGCGTTCACCTCATTNAGCTTGTTCAAGAAGAGCTGCGCATAGGCTAGAAACGCGCCGTATACGACNGGGAGGATGAAGCTTCTACAGATATTCAACTGTAAAGNNTCAGTTTNAGNGATGNTACAGAGACGACAATCACGCACTATNGGCTNTTGCCAAAGGCTGATCCAATTCTTCCAAATCAAAGCTTTAAACTGTATCCAGAAAAGGCTGGCCATGGCNGGCCCAAGTGATTGCGATTACGTCGTCTACTGGTTTTGAGAGCCTTCTGCTCGCATTACTGGTGGGTATCACGGAGGGTATGAAGGGAAGAGAGAAAGAACGACGACTGNGGGGAATAGAAACTGTGGTAAAGGTCAAAGTATGGAACACAATGTGCGTTCCTGAGTGGTGTACAGCCTGCGCCGGCCCCCGGAGGTATTGCGATCCTGATGCCTACTTGCCCCTGATATCGGCTTTCNGGGCGCACGCCATCCTGTGCCAAAGCAACCCAAAGCACCTATATTCAGGTCGTAACCATCGCCATTTCTATATGTTGTTGGGAACTCCGGGCTTGGCATGGTCACAGGCATTTTATGACAACTGAATGCCCCTGGCGGCGATTCATCCAAACGTTNAGGGAGATTAACGGGGCCCAGATGCGCCCAGAATCGAGGGGAAGATGTTGCTGGTACTGCATACAAGGGANGGGTNGAGGGAGTGGGAGACTTTCAAGTTCAAGTTCAAGCTGGACGTCGTCGTCGCCGCCGCTGACGGGAGGTGATTGCGGAGGATGCCGAGCCAAGCAAGTACAAGCAACGCGACCCCTATTTGGCTCACGCGTCTCGGTCTCTCCTTCCAGTTCGCCACCAAGAACAAGCAGATCCCCAATGCACGCGTCCGTTTCAACCAAGGTTAGCTCCACAAATACAANCNTGAGAGGTCTGTCTGGTAGTAACCTTCCGTGAAGAGGCAGCAGGAAAGGANCGAAGAGTTAGAAGCTGAAATTGAACGCCTGCAACATCAGCTCGGGTTCGTCAGCTATATGCGCATATAGCCCATTACCATANGCTAATATTGCTTNCTAGAAAGCAAAGAAATGCTGATGAGATTGTGAAGCATCATATTAAACTTNTACACCAATACAATGAGGTGAAGGACGCAACACAGGTAAGGAATTTTGTGCAAGATTAGNGATGACATACATGCTCACTCATTGCGCGCGTCTCTAGATNCTAATCGGAAGGGTATGTATAACCTTTCNCNGAATGGATGCTGGCTCATGNACGGGACAGCTTGCGGCTTGGAAGGAGACGACTATCCGGCAAGTCCACAAGGATTACGACTTGGACGACTCAGATTAGAGCTCGCCTCTCTATTACAACNCTTTCCCGTTGCTTCTGATTAAACCAGCGTTCAGTTCTCAACGATNGATGCTAGAAAATGAAGTTNCAAGCTTAATCCTTCACCACGCACGCNACAACCCCCAGGACCACACTAGGGCAAGAGGCTCGACATGACCGATGGGGGAAACGAAAGGACAGAAGTGAAAGAACGAAAACATGTCCCAGAGAAGCCTTGATGTGAAACGGACCCTCCCGAATNGCTACGCAGCAAGCNAGTGGGGTCGTGGGGGCTTTTGGATGCATATACCCGCAGCTGGTGGCCGGGCCTTGAGTGCTTCCACACCACATTCAGCACGTCGGCGTACGATCTTGCGGGGGTCGCCTCNGTAGGTCACCTCCGTTCCGCGGGGTTCTGACCANGGTACANGAGGAGNAACTTGAACTCAGCACTTCAGTGCGCGGTTCGAGGGCTGCGGCGCGAGNGTGGTAGGACTNTGCTTATATCGCCCAGCTGGGNNAATTGGCTTTGTCGGGACCTTCACAGGAGACTGTTGCTCGCCTGGGAATNCAATTTCTGGGGATTACACTAGTTNAAGTGACGTCGGAATTGCGGTTCAAGCCGCGCTGCCCTCAGGCTCCAGTGCTCNAGTCCTCGCTTCCGCTTAGTAATCGAGTTCCACGCATGTCGGGAATCCAGAAACGGAGATGAGCGGGCCCAGGCACGAGTCACCTTCACCCTCGACCACCATCACCCTTGCGTTCCCCTGCCATTGCTCAGCATCACCCCGGCACTCTCCCCCTCCCCCTCCACCTGCCTGGATCCTCGAAATCTCTTCAGGCCGATCCTATTCGCCTCCTCCCTGGGGCGACACTCATGACTCACGCGACANTCGGCCNCCCTCACCATGCTGTGTGGACCACGATCTTCCTCCCGTTGATGTCGTCGAAACACGCGAAAGCTGGCCNGTTTCATACTTCCTGCTCACAAATGCTGTTGTGCTGCACGTTNTCTCTNGGCGGCTACGTTTATTCTGNGATTCTGGATGGGTATCAAACTGCTGTAGCTCTGTTCTTACTTCGTTTCTTCTGTCATTTCAGTACTNCTTCTNGTGCTGCGCGNCTGAACTATGACTCTCATTTNCCTTGGGGATCGGGAAACATTGACTCCTTAACGTGTCTCGGAAGGTTCCTGCACTTCGGTCCTCGGTCAACAGCGACTCTCGCANATGAAGGATGAACGCAGCGATGGCGCGCGATAAAGCTTCTTAGTGCCTTGGTGCGCTTCTTTCATGGCTGGAATGAAGATTGGATGGTGGAAAACACGCTGCNAGTGGCGACATGATAGCTGTTGTTTCCGATGCTTATAAAGAACACTGTTTGTTGCTTCAGGGTCTCAGAAANCGCTTACCAAGCTGACTGCTTAGGCGATTTNAATGACAGGATGGAGGGCGGTTATCTTTCAGTCTTCGCTGGNGGCCCACTCACCTTACAAAGGCTGCTTCTAGTTTNAGAGGTGTGAACGGGCCTCGGTCTCACGGCATCGGAGAAGTGGAAGGGGNTGAGGNGGCAAGATACCGGCTTTGAGTCAAGTCGGTGCTTCCAAGTGCTCTCGCCGGTGATAACGTTACTGNGGCGGTATCATCGAATGAGAACATAGCATCGTCACCCCGTGTCGTACNATAGACCGAGTACGGTCCGCCAACACCGTGCGTACTTTGTGGAGGTTATACAGGCAAGNCATGCACGCCTGCACCGGACAAGGACAAANATGTCTCTGGCAACGTTNNTCTTCAGGGNCTGGNGCAAAGATCGNCGATGACAGGAATGCAACTCTACATCTGCCATCTGAGACGACTTTCGTNCATTCATCACGATCTAGGTTAAGGCAAAAGCGCTGCTAATGATGTTTGCTTCCTCGCCAGCTTCTAGCGCGGCTTGGAGAACGCGTCAGTCCATTGCGCCTTCTTCGGCATGAANACAAACGTTGCTNATATTTATAGCGGGGGGGGGGNGTATTTGTCTGAGGGATGTGTCAATGGTTGGCCGTTNGCCCGTTGGAGCGTTTTGCGGTAGCGAAACCTTTGCCAAGACGCGGATTTCTCGCGCGTCGCTGCAAAATATGACTCGAAGGGCAAGCCGAGGCGACGTAGCTACCTGCCGTTATCTTTCTTGATGTTCTATCGGAGAGGGAGCAATACNGGATAGGTACGAGGATGGCAGGTATCTTCTCGAGTGAAAGCCCATCATGCTCAGAGTTCAGCGACGCTTTGGAAATAGACTCTCCATTTTAGCATCTCGCTTGCAAATAAAGCCTCGGTCGACCTATCTCAGCCAATCGCCGTGTTGGGATAATTGTCCCGGAGAGCAATCGGATGGAGAAGCTCATAAGCAAATTTGGCAGAAACCTGTTGGAAAAGGAGGGGGACTGAGTCAGCTAAAGAATCCGTTCGCTTCAGATCACCGGAGCCGACTGTGGGTGAATTGATATAAAGGTTGCCAACTTCCACCATGTTTTTCGTTCCTGTCACGGTCGGCTTGAGCCATCTTCTATGGCGGATACCCCAGCAGACACGGCGACTCTTAACGACGATAACGTCTCGCACGAACGCGAGAACCAGTCCCACCGTCACGTCGACGACGTCGTTCTACGTGCTGAGGCCGAGTTCGATGCGCTTTCACGGCAGTTAACGAAGCACTCGCAGGGTGCCAGGCAGTCTTTGGAGAAGGTTGGAGAGCGCGACCCGGAGAAGGGGAGAGCAGAACGACGAGGAGCCTTTCGACCTCAGGGAATACTTGACCTCCTCNAACGATGCGAATCAAAAAGCTGGCATCAAGCACAAGGTGCGTATCTCCGCCGTGTCGGGGATGAGGGTGTCGGGGCTGAGAGCTTATTCCGTAGAATGTCGGCGTTATCTGGGAGGACTTGCAGGTTGAGGTGCCTGGAGGAGCGGATAGNAAGGTTTACGTAGGCACCCTCGGAGGTATGCTCTGACAGCCATGGTCTGCGTCCCGCTCGTTGACAGATCCCTTCAGGCGCCGTCATTAATTTCTTCTTGGGACCTTTCCTTTGGTTATGGGGCTTAATCGCGAGCCTGTTCCCCAGGCTGCAGAAGCAGGGTACGACCAAGCCCATCATCCACAAGTGCGTAGTCTTCCTCTTCGAAGTTTGGTTCCCTTCTGACATTCCCATAGGAGCTCTGGTACTCTGAAACCTGGAGAGATGTGTCTGGTCCTTGGTTGCCCTGGNGCAGGATGCACCACCTTCCTCAGGACGATTGCCAACCAGCGAGAAGGCTACTCGAAAGTGGATGGAGATGTTACTTACGCCGGAATNTCCGCTGAGGAGATGCAAAAGTACTATAAGGGCGAGGTCGTATATAATCAAGAAGGTGCGCCGTAATCACTATNTCTTGTTCACGACCTTACANCCGCCCTCAGATGATATCCACATTGCGACATTGACCGTNGGACAAACTTTGAAGTTCGCCCTTTCCACGTAGGTGTNCTGCCCANATTGCNCGGTTGTATGANTGCTGACCCTNTTGTTAGGAAAACCCCTGGCCCTAACGGTCGTCTTCCTGGNATTTCCAGGAAGGAGTTTGACAGGGAAGTCGAAGATTTNTTGCTCCGCATGCTCAACATCCCTCACACCAAGAACACTCTCGTTGGTGATGAGTTCGTTCGCGGCGTTTCNGGTGGAGAGAGGAAGCGTGTCAGTATTGCTGAGATGATGGCCACTCGTGCTCGGGTTCAGTGCTGGGACAACTCTACCAGGGGTTTGGATGCGTCTACTGCGCTCGATTTCGTGAGAAGTCTCCGTGTCATGACCGATGTCCTTGGGCAAACGACCTTCGTATCTCTGTACGTTCACGTCAAATNTGCTTCTAGCGCATCTTCTAATTTCTCCGCTCAGGTATCAAGCCAGTGAGAGTATCTANGATCTGTTCGATAAGGTTCTTGTATTGGACAAGGGTCACCAAGTCTTCTATGGACCGACNTCCGAGGCTCGCGCCTATTTCGAAGGCCTTGGCTACAATCCCCTTCCTCGCCAGACGACTCCGGACTATCTAACTGGTTGCACGGATGAAAATGAACGCCAATTCGCTCCGGGCCGCTCAATCAACGACGTTCCGGCGACTCCTGAAGCTCTCGATGCTGCCTACAGGTANTCGCCCTTCGGTCAAGCGAATGAGGAAGATGTCAAGAAGTACAAGGCGCGTATGGCTATCGANAAGTCGGACCAAGAGGCNTTCCGGGCGGCCGTCGCTGCTGACAAGAAGAGGGGCGTCTCCAGGAGCAGTCCTTACACCCTTGGATTCTCCGGTCAGGTCTGGGCTCTGACGAAGCGTCAGTTCCAGACTAGGTGGCAAGATCGTTTCCAGATCTACACCAGCTTCACTTTAGCTATCGCTCTCGCATTCGTCATCGGCGCCGCCTACTACAAGCAACCCTTGAGTTCTAACGGCGCATTCACTCGCGGAGGTGTCGTCTTCGCCGCGCTCCTGACTACTTGCTTGGATGCTTTCGGAGAGGTTAGTTTTCAAACCGTGACGATGCGGGAAGTGATAGTTGTACTGATTGCGTTGGTCACAGATGCCCGGTCAAATGTTGGGTCGTCCCATTCTCAAGAAGCAGACGGACTTCAGTCTTTACCGACCTTCGGCCATCGCTATCGCCAACCTCTTCGCCGACATCCCCTTCTCAGCGTCTCGCATCCTGATCTTCAACATTATCGTCTACTTCCTGTCGGGATTGCACCAATCGGCCGGAGGGTTCTTCACTTTCCATGTGTTCAACTATGTCGCCTACCTCTCGATGCAAGCATTCTTCCGCATGTTCGGTCTCATNTGCTTCAGCTTTGACTCNGCGTTCCGNCTTGCGGTATTCTTNATCCCCAACTTGTGAGTTTCTTCATCNTAGTCCNGGTCCTACATGCTCACGTAGCGGTATAGCGTTGAGTATACGGGATACATCCTCCCAGTCGACAGCATGCCCCGGTGGCTCTTCTGGATCGTGAGTCCGCTCCTTGGTTNACGANTTGCGTTGCGCTGACCATGTCATCAGTATTACATCAACCCTNTCTCCTATGCTTGGCAGTCGTGCATGGAGAACGAGTTCATGCGCATCACGGTAAGCGCAGCTTNATTCGATCGTTACCGCACTCCGCTGACACCGTCGNTTTATTTAGCTTACCTGTGACGGCAACTCGGTCATCCCCAGGAACGGCTTCGGGCTTTCCAAGTATCCGTATGTTGAGATACTCTATCATCCAGCGTTCTATCTAACTTCATGGCGACAGTGACACTCTCGGTATCAACCAAGCCTGCACCCTCTTNGGAGCTGAGAGTGGTAGCGCGCTGATCTCGGGCAGGAACTACATTCGGGTTGGCTATGGTCTTGACCCNGCTGATATGTGGAAGCGCAACTTCGTCATNTTGGTCGCGTTCTTCCTCGTCTTCCAGCTTGCCCAAGTCATTGCTTTGGAGTACTACCCGGTACGTTCATTGCNCTAAACCATATAAGCATCCAGCGCTAAAACCGCGACAGCAATACGGCTTCAACGCGTCTATCTCCATCTATGCTCACGAGACNGAGGANACTCGTCGTCTCAATGAAGAACAGAAGGCGAAGAAGGAGCATGTCGCTCACGAGAAGGCAGACGGAAAGGTGGAGAAGGAGTCCGCTGGCTCTGAACACAAGTAAGCGCAACGTCCCTTCGTGGCTTCNGTTCAATGCTCACATCTGCACTTTCGCGGCAGAGTCGACCTCAGCCAGCGCAGNGCTTTGACCTGGGAGAACCTCAATTACCATGTCCCTACTCCAGACGGTCCTCGCCGCCTTCTCCACGATGTTCTTGGTTACGTCAAGCCCGGTACCCTCACCGCCCTCATGGGAGCTAGTGGTGCCGGAAAGACTACCTGCTTGGACGTTTTTGGCTCAGCGCAAGAACATCGGTGTCGTCTCCGGCGACATCCTCGTCGACGGCCGTCCTCTCCCTCCCGACTTCGCTCGCGGCACCGCCTACGCTGAACAGATGGATGTCCACGAGCTGACCACCACCGTTCGCGAAGCACTCAGATTCTCGGCCTACCTCCGCCAGCCCCAGCACGTCTCGATTGAAGAGAAGAATGCCTACGTCGAGGAGGTCATCGAACTGTTGGAACTGCAGAACCTCACCGAGGCCTTGGTTTTCAGCTTGGGTGTCGAGGCAAGGAAGCGGTTGACTATCGGTGTCGAGCTCGCCAGTAAGCCCGAGTTGTTGCTGTTCTTGGACGAACCGACTAGTGGCTTGGACGCTCAGAGGTACGTGATTCCCACCTATAAAGAAGAGCTTTAAACTGACTCGATCTCCAGCGCATGGAACCTTGTTCGCTTCCTTCGCAAACTCGCCGACCAGGGTCAAGCTATCCTGTGCACTATCCACCAGCCGTCTTCGCTCCTCTTCGAATCCTTCGACCGTCTGCTTCTCCTCGAGCGTGGTGGTGAAACTGTTTACTTCGGCGACATCGGTCGGGACTCCTCCATCCTCAGAGACTACTTCGCTCGACATGGCGCCGTCTGCCCTCCCAATGTTAACCCCGCAGGAGTACATGCTGGAAGCCATCGGTGCCGGAGTTTCGCCCAGGGTTGGAGATCGCGATTGGAAGGACATCTGGTTGGATAGCCCCGAATATCAGCAGGCCAAACGGGACATCGAGCAGATCAAGAAGGAAGGTCTAGCGAGGCCCCCCAGGCAGTCAGAGACTTCAACCTGTGAGTAGTCCCTTCCTCCCCTCGCATGTTGCAAGTGTTCTTACGCGTCACGTAGATGCCACCTCTTTCCTGTATCAGGTCAGGCTTGTGTCCCAGAGGAACGCGATTGCACTCTGGCGTATGCCGGAGTACATCTTCACTCGGTTCTTCGTCTGCAGCTTCATCTCCCTTTTCGTCTCGTTGTCTCTCCTGCAACTTGGTAACAGCGTTCGCGATCTCCAGTTCCGTGTCTTCGCCATGTGAGTAGCCGCAGCTCGTGCCGCTATGTTCTCGTCCTAACCACATCGCCCAACAGTTTCTGGGTTGTCGTGCTTCCCGCCATCGTCATGACCCAGATTGAGCCCTTGTTCATCCACAACCGACGCATCTTCATCCGCGAGTCGTCTTCCCGCATCTATTCTCCTTACGTCTTCGCCATCGGTCAAGTCATCGGCGAAATCCCGTACTCGATCATTTGCGGTATCCTTTACTGGGTTCTCATGGTCTACCCCATTGGATTCGGTCAAGGCTCAGCTGGCCTCAACGGAACGGGCTTCCAACTCCTCGTCATTATCTTCATGGTCCTTTTTGGAGTCACCCTCGGGCAGCTGGTGGCCGCTTTGTCACCCAGTGTCCAAGTCGCCGTCTTGCTCAACCCTTTCCTCGGATTGGTGCTCGCGACGTTCTGTGGTGTCACCATCCCTTACCCGACCATGATTAGCTTCTGGAGGAGCTGGCTGTACCAGTTGGATCCGTACACCAGGACTCTCGCTTCCATGGTCTCTACTGAGCTTAAGTATGTGTCGTGTTGATGTCGTCCTCTCTTCAGTTACTGACCGGTTCTCCACAGTGGACTTGTCATTCGCTGCAAACCCGACGAGTGGGCAGTGTTCAACCCGCCAGACGGGCAGACTTGCGAACAGTGGGGTCAGGACTTCGTCAAGGTCTTTGGTGGTTACATCGACAACCTTAGCGACACTGTTGCTTGCCGCTACTGCCAGTTCTCCGTGGGCAACGAATTCTTCGAGCCGTTGAACATCAGGTACGGCAATAGGTGGAGGGACGCTTTCATTCTGTTTGCTTTCGTCGTTTTCAATGCGTTAGTGACGATTGTCGCCTCGCGCTACCTGCGGTATGCCAAGCGGTAGGCCAGATTACCCTCATCACTAGAACAAGTGCAATCCACATCTTCACTCGTGCATTTTCCCATAGACTTACACACTCGCTCATGTACATATCCTATGCTTAGTATAATGGTTTTGTTGGATGTTTAGAAATTTGTAGACCGATGTCCCGTGGAAGAGTGAAGCAAATCCTTGAAGACGGAAGCTACCACTTCAGGCTGCGCGTGCACTGCTGACATCGTCCGGACACTCTCACTAGAGTACTGTTCTGGATACATTGAGCACTATGAATAAGCTTTGCTCCATCTCCGAGTCCGATTCTAGCCTTTCAGAATGTACGACGAGAAGCGGCCCAGGGTTGATCGTTTTATTAGGGGCATGCGCATTCAACGATCGGCGTTCATGACTTTCGAAGGCAATAACTACCTACATGGGCTGAACGCAAGCTACTACGTATACGTTCAGATTGAAAGCGTAGCCTCATTTTCTCTTCGCCTAAAGCGAGTGAGGGCTTCCCATCTGTCTGGGTCATCGCTCAACAACGTGATACGGTCTGTTAGAGAGGGACGTGAAGAACTGGCGGCCAATAGGCTTACTTGGCCCCCAGAACTGTCCCGTCGGCGCGTACTCGAGTTGGGAGCGATCCAGACGAGGGCGTACTCCTCGCAAGTCTGCTAACGCCTGCGATTCTGTGGGGACGCTGGGCTTGTCGTATACCACCCACCACCCTGTCAAAGAAAGCGCCAATCTCTGGAATCTTATCCTCGACGTGCTGGAAACCACAGGCAATTTAAGGGAAATGCGAGCTGATTTGAAGGCAGCAGACAACGTACCCGAATACTACGCTGGAGCGTATAGCCCAATGCCCGCACGTCGTCCAAAAAGGGATTACATGGGCCAAGTTTCAGGCCCATGTAGCCACTCCGGGCGGCCTTGAGGCGAGACACGATCACCTTGCTGATACCTGTATCCTCTGGAAAGATGAGGGAATGGTCGTAGTCGATATAAGCATAGCGAACCGATCCCGGGCTTCTGAGATCGTAATAGTATTATGTGTCACCGTGAACGAGAGCGTTCATGACAACGTTCATTAATTTCAAATACGCCTCGACGAGCGATGCGTTTCTCATGCAGGAATCCTAGACCCTGAAGATGCACGCATTATGTAAGGAATTGAATTGTTGACTACTAGTCGGGTACATACCTCAAAGAGGGTGTCTGCGACGGATAATGTTATTGACCAACCCCCTTGTTGGCGGCAACCCCTTGCTGGTAAATCAGCAACTCCCTTGTTGATGCCGGGCGGGGTGTGAATTGTTGGTCGCCCGCTGGCTCGACGACGATCCTTTCCGACCTTTCGTACACCGGTGCAAGGAACGGTAGTCCAGTCTCGCGCTATTGAGTGATACACCGACTGCATGTGTCTTTATTGAAGCGTTATCGCTCACTATTACTGTGAGATGGCAGACAAGCCCGTGCATAAGAGTGCTGTGCATAGCTAACCACGACGATGTATCACAGCGTCACGACACTCATAACTCACTGGCAAGTATACTGACCTGAACCGCAGCGCAGTTGGGGCTCAATAAAAGCAGAGGTGCCCACCTTGAGACACAACGTACACGCGGTATTCTGCTAAGATCATACTGTGCCCGGCCTTTAATACAAGGGTACACCAATGGCCAAAAGACCCAGGAGACCATCCGAACGATAGTGTTCGACTTGCGGTTCACCTTTCAGCGACTGAGTTTCAACTCACAAACGGGTATTAGCAAGATACTATGCATAACATGATGATTATTTAGGGTCTGTCTTGACCGAAATGACCACTGCGCGAAGCTCGTTCAAACCCAAGTGCCAGTGGTCACCCCCAGCCTTTATGCGTGATGTGTCTGCCAGTGTATGTGAACCTTATCATCTCAAACTTGTCTATTCGGTAGCAGGACAGCTATAAGGAGGACAGGTCTCCTCGCGACGCAATACCCATACGGATCCCATGTTGGTTCGTTCGTTGGTAGGATCCCAACAAGCCAGTCAAGACTCAAGGGGCAGAAGCCGTGAAGCCGGAGTTGGGCGGAGCTCTCGGCACAGTCGACTGCCGAGAATCGCAGGGGCTTGCTGAACAACGGTTTTCTCAAAACCCTTCATAGCCTCCGAACAACCCGGGTTGTCCGCCAGCAAGGGGGTTGGCGAATAACATTATCCGTCTGCGACGTCAAGCAATTCGGAGACATTCCTGAAGAACAATATAGTGCCACTCACTCTGGTCCGATCGATCTTCTCATGAGAAGAGAACCTCGGACAGGTGAGGGTAGCTAGAGCACACGGTGCAGTAGTATCTCCGGCCCAAGTACCATGAACAAGTACCATGACCGGACCGCGATGTTCGCGAAGATGAGAAGGACATCCACGGTCACGCGCTCATAGCTTCATCAACCTGCCAAATTGGGACAGGCATCCACCCTGCTCGGTCGAGCAAACATTTGGAGGTCGTTCGGATATGATGGGGAGCACTGTACAAGGGAACATCCTTTCCCTCCCTTCGACTTCGGCTTTGGGTCATCAACATAATCGCGATGCCCCGTACCGCAGACGTGAGTTTCCTATCCGAGCTGACCAGTTCATGGTCAAACTGGGTCGCATGCTGACGTAGGGGAAATGAGGTAGGGTGAAGGATACAAGTTCAAGGTTGGGAAATATGTGGTCCTCATAGACGACTACGACATGGATGGGGTATCTTTGGTTGGTGGAACGCAAGCGAAGATCACTTCGCGAGACAAGTCGATTAAATGGGTGAGTCCACAGCCGGGTTCGAAACACTTCACGGTCGTCTGACCGAAACGCGTCAGGACATGCCTATTTATCAGGTCGTCGTCAAGGGTGTTGGACACTACTATCCTGT
>JANDKE010000869.1:0-18987 GCA_027627275.1 Coprinellus aureogranulatus | reverse complement strand
CGTCTCTCACTTCAGCACCGCCTCTTCCTTCATGCTCTGCTTCCTCTTGCTTTTCCGTTAGTTACCCCAGCATCTTCTTTTCCGTGGAGCTTGACGCTTCTTTTGACTTTATTTTTTTCCGTTATGACACGGACTTTGCTTCCTTTTTTCAAAGGAAAGAAAAACTCGAGTTGATATGCTGTACGTCTGTAGCACATGTGTTACCGGAGTACATGCACATGCGCTATGTCCGCTGTTTCTTTTTTCCCCACTATGCGGAACTGCATTTGAGACTTTGCAATCTGCCTTTTGAACTCCTTTCCCCATTGTCGGTAAGTGAGAGCGCTTGCTACTAACCTGCGAATTTATTTTTGAGTAGCCGCTATTCCTCTGTCTACCGCCTTCGTAGGATCTGTGTGATTCGTCGTGTTTGAGTGCAGCGTGGTGAGCGACCCCAACCGCTCGCAGATGCGCGCTTACGGACGCCCACAAGCGCCCACAGCATTCCGAGGTCGTATCGATCGCATCTCTCAGCCACTCTATCTCAGTTTCGGATGGACCGTTTCTGGTGAACGTTTCAAGACCAACGGGAACGGGGTCCAATTGATATACGTGTATACTGTCCTCTCTGGGCGCTCGCAGACAACATCCGAGTCGTCCTTGTCATTGACAAGCGAGTTGGATAGTAGTGTTAGCTACTTACTCAGGTTGTGTCCCGAGCTTTGTAAGTAGAGACTGAACGGCAAGAAGAGAGTTCAATAAGAGTGATGTAGTTACGAGTATTGAATTTGATGATAAGCGGAACTGGGGTCTAGGCTAGATCCTAGTTCCGAGTGTGGGGGTGAGATGTCAGTGTCTGGAGGAAAGCCAGGTCAGACACGTGGTTGCGTGTGTGCGCCTGGTGAGCGAGAGCAGGAGAAGTCCGAACCGAAGGGAACACGGAGGAGAAGAGCAAGAGATCGACAAAAGGTTCGGAAAGGGAAAGACGATCTGACACTGACATCTGAGCGCTTCCGAAGGTGATGGGAAAGCCGACGCAAAGTCGGGATTTCTGAAGCCGAGAGCCGACTCTACCAAACACCTTCGGAATTGCTGGATGTGAAAGGGAGGAGGGTGGGAGAAAAAAGAAAAGAGAGGCGAAGTACCTTGCAGAGAGAGAGGGGGAAGGAAAGGGAAGGGAAAGGAACGAGGAGTCCGACGCTTCCTCTGCGCCTGACTATATCTGAAAGGACTCGCCGAAATGCGACGACGTGCCGAGGTTGGCAGCTACCCATTGTGCAACCCACTATGGACATACATGGATAAATGCGACAGAGGACGACGGAGAAGAGAGAAGGGCGCGTCTGCTTGGCGACGCGCGAGAAGCCTAGACGTCTCGCTTACAAAGCCCCTGCTCACAACCTTAGTCTCGCTGCGCTCGACTGGTATTGAGCGTCCAACTGAGGACTTCATGGGTGTGTGCATTTTGCTGATGGTTTGGTTCGGCGCGCAATCAGCATGCATAGTTCCAGATCGTTCTACATATTCTCCTGTTAGCTCACACCCATCCAGCATTTTTTCGTACCTATTAGTAGGGTTCTGGGGAAGGCTATTTAAATGAGCGTGTCAATGTAACATGGGCCAGCTGCGGCCGTCATATCGGGCAGACTGCCTGCTCAAATGACGAGCGTCCATGGATTTTCATGCGACGATCGCGCATTCCGAAGACATCACACAGCTTCATGTAGTAACGCCGCAGCTCGAGATGCACCTGGATAGGGTGGAAGCGATCTCGAACTGTCCCCAATGCCTGAGACCGCAGATAGAAGAAAATCCTTGCGTGGATATGATGAGTGATAGCACGGGAAACCGGAAAATGGGAAAGGCGCAGCAGAGCTCGACGCTATGGCACGAGGGTCAGGTTATCTGTGAACGAGCAGATGACATCGTGTCCAAAAAAGGCGATTCCAGCGGCCAAATGGCATACCAGAGTATTTTTACATGGAATAGAGCCGAAGTCTATTCCGCCAGTCACCTTCAAAGACACATATAAGCGCATGGTGTCCAAACAGGCAGCCATGGTCTTCATAGCGTTAGTTCTCGCGTTAGTTCCAGCCGCTGAAAGCTCCCTTTTCAAGCCTTCTGGCGGAAACTTCTTGTGACTCACGAACGAATTCAGGCTTTGTGCACTCGGGTCCGTCGGACCCATACATGACGTGCCCGAGCTGCGGCTGCTGCGCCCATGGACTCATTCACATGGCACAACCTAGTGCCGAACTGGGATCCAAAACTGGGCCAAGTGCAACGACTGTGAAGCACGCCGACGGGCATTGGAAGAATTCAAGAGAGCATGAACCACGTCCAGCAAGCCACACCCATAGACATGAACAGAATTCTCAGCCAAGCTCAGCCAATAATGAATCACTGCATTCAATTGAACGAGAGGTTCAGTCGAGGTCTCTTGAGATAGTTGGGCCGCGGCAGCCTCACCTACCAGACTGTACGCCTTCCGGCGGCCTGTCCCGCGATGCCGAGGCAAATGGATGACGCCATGGCCTCGGATCAGGGCAGACTCGCCGGGGACAGCGTTTGATCGCGTAACTGCGCTCTTGTCAGTGAGCTAGCGCTTCCCTGCCCTTCCCCGAGTATGTACGAGAGCACCGCGACAAGGTCGGCGCTGACCACTTCGAATGTTCCAGAACGCTGCTGAAATCACATCCTCTCCTCAGAAACCCAAGTAGAAGAGGCACCAATCCTTCGGACTGTCATACTCATTTCTCGACACTAGACTGCCTTGGGAATACCTGGAGGCCTCCGAGTCTCAGCGCTCTGACCAGTGTCTGACTTGTTTACAAATGGACCTGTGCAACAACATGCAATTTCTCGGGATCGCGTAGATTTGTCAGGGGATCTGAGTCAACTCCCTTTCTTGTCTCCGAGTCCCTACTGCAGTCCCAAGAACCGCCGAGATCTATAATCTTTCTTCCAATTCGGTCTCGCCCACATTCCAATAAATCGACCACCCAAGGCTATCAACTCACCTACTGCCCTCCCACCATTCGACCCTCCTCGCCATCATGCGCCCTGGTCGACCAGCTGCTTTTGGCCTGATCCTCGCCGCCGCCGCCGTCTCACTTGGGCCACTTGCGTCCGCATCGGCATTACCAGCTGTTCAAGACCGCGTAAAACACCTTGCGGAGGACACGCATTGGCGAAGAGATGGAGGACATGGCCATGGGCACAATGGAGGTCATCACGCCCAGCCGATCGTCGAACTAAACGAGACGGAGCTAGCGATGTGGCACTCCCCAACGCCAGTATCGTACTATACGTTTGACTTTGAAGCAGAAGGGGCCGCAGACGCCAAGCGGCACCCGGGATTCATGATGGCCCATATCGTGTTTATGTCGCTCGCGTTCTTCGGGGCTCTACCAATAGGTAAGGTGTTCTTCGGGTGGTCTCGACATGTCAGTTTTGTCCTCATCCCTCTCTATCTAGGTATCATCCTTCGATCTACACGTCATCCCGCCCATAGCGTTTCAATGCTCGCCTTCTACGGTTTGACTGCGCTTGGCTTTGTAACCTCCGGTATTTACAAGAAAATGACACCCAACTTGTAAGCCGGCGTCCTGGATGTTGGCTTCCGTCATACTGATCACTAATAATAGGTACGAAGGTAGAAAGCATACCTTACCTCCGTCTGTGTCCACCTGCTTACCAATGCCCATTGCACAGGCTCCGTTCACGGAAAGCAGGGCTACTTTGTCCTATTCCTCGCGATATGCTTGTCGACGATCGACATCATTGCTGGGGTTACCCGCCTTGTTAACTTTTGCAGGGCCGACGAAAAATCGGCGAGAAGGTTCTGGCGCCATGTTATCCTGAACCAGGACGTTGAGGAGGCCCATCCACATGGTCCCGAATACACCGGCCTAATTATTGAAGACCCTGATGAGTACGAAATCCAGAAATTGGGTCATCCGTCGGGTGACTCGCCCTTACCTACTCCCCTGCCGACCGAGGACGAGACAGAACAATGGGCGAACGAAGTGCGCCGTCATGCCAGTCGTGGTTCGGCAGCGTCCGAGAGGACATTATTCGGAGTCCATCGTTCGAACTCGTCCGACACACTGAATGAGGCTGCCAAGGAGAAGGCGACTCCCAGAGCTGGTCTCCTTAAGGCAGGTCAATTCGCATTCACTGTCCTGGAGAGATCCATTGTCCTCGCTGGTTTTGGCATGACCTTGACTGGTATCGTTGTGTACACCGGTGAGGCGTTTCATCCGAGATGCGGTGGCCATGAATTGACCAACGTGTTTCCAGGAGGGTGCAGGGAAAGCTATGTGAATGGATGTCTTGCCCATCTTATCAAGGGCGGTATCTTTTGGTGTTACGGTTTGCTCACATTCGCCCGCTTTCTGGGATCCTTTGCCGAGTTCGGATGGGCGTGGAACCGTAACCCAAACGGCTTCAAGTACACGGCTGAATTCACCGAATCCTTCGTCATCTTCCTTTACGGCATCACAAATACCTGGATGGAGCGATTTGGGGCAAAACCGGGAGATCCCTATACGACCAAGCAAGTCCAACACATTAGCATCGCGGTGAGCAATATGTTAAGCACGATTTACAATAACGCGCTGATCTGAATCATGCTAGGTGATGTTCTGGTTCGCCGGCCTTGTCGGTATGGGCATCGAGTCAAAGCGCGTGCGACGTTGGCTGGCTTCCTCGACCTTTTCGGCCGTCTCGCCTGACCTTCCTAAGGACGCCGTTGAAGAGCCAGCCAGCTACATGGGAAGCTTCAACCCATTCCCAGCCCTTGTTATCGGCGTCACCGGAGCAGCGATGGCCGCCCACTTCCAGACTTACCTTTTCCAAGTCGAAATTCATAAGCTCTGGGGCACATTCCTTGTTGCCTTCTCTGTTCTGCGATGTTTGACATACTTCTTCCTCTGGCTTGGTCCACCCAAGAGCATCCTTCCATCAAGGCCCCCCACCGAGGCGCTTGGAAGTTTTTTTCCTCGCGTGTGGTNGGTATGGTATTCATGTTTTCAACAGAGGAGGTCACTATTGCCGCGATGAGGCGTGGCCGTGATGGTATGTCCTTGAACATTCATCTTCAATGAGCAGCGATTCTTTGCTCACATCTTTCTATGCAGACGTTATGATGTTCCTCAACGTCGCTGTTGCTATCACTTGCTTGGCATTCTGCTGGACGCTTTGCATGGTTGGACTCAAGGGCTACCTGAAGTCGCGGTCCCATTCCAGTGTCACCTACAGGAGCACACATCCAGTCGCTGCATGATCCATTGGACATTTTCTCATATCACGACCTCTCCATGAAAGGCAACACTTGAATTTCATTCAATTGCATTTTGCGTTCAAAGTATCTCACTGTACTGTTAGATATCAGATTCCCTGATTGTTTGTACCCCTGCCCAACATTCGTTTTCAATTTTCATCACATCGTTTTGCCGCTGTATTTGTATTCACATTCTCTTGACATTGTGTTGTTGTACTCTCCCCCATCATTGCATTGACATTCAATATCCAGCGCTGTCTTACGCTTTTCGTCTTCTATCCATGTAATCTACAGATTTGCCGCAACGATAGAGCAATTGCCCCGCGTCCAGCCAACGGAAGGCTACTTCCCCAATCGTCTATCAACCTCAAGGGTGGCGAGCACTTGTCAAAGTGGCAGGAGCGGAACAACAGGCTCAGCGAGTAACTCTAATCCATAGTCGGCGAATGCCCCCATCCAAATCCAGAATCCAGCCCAACCGCTCCCGACGAATCCTTTCCAACAGCTTGCCCTGTTGTTAAAATCGGTCCGATACAGGATACGTCCGAGCTGGAGGGCAGCGAGGCCAACCCCAGCATAAAAGATCTCCGTCTGATGATTGATGTACCCTGCGCAAGATATGAGGGAGAGGGAAGACACTGAAAGACCCGAAAGGATCGCGCGGGAGTGCTCCCCGAAGAGAAGGGCGGTGCTCTTGATCCCGACGTTGACGTCGTCACGTTTGTCCTGGTGCGCGTAGATACTGTCATAGACCAGTGTCCAGCAGACACCACCCGCGTAGAGTGGAAGACATACGGCCCAGTCAACTGCTCCAGCGACAGCGGACCAGCCAAGGAGGGCCCCCCAGTTAAATGCGAGCCCTGAGCAAGTCGAATGTGAGACTGACTAGTGTGCTGCGGAATAGCGAAAACAGTCACGGACCGAGTACTGCTTGCGGCCAGTATGTGATCCGTTTCATGAGAGGATATACGGTCACCAGGGAGAGCGACGAGGCACCGAGCAAGATACTGAAGGGAGGGTCAGCTGCAGAAGCTCAGGCGATGGTGTGCCCTACGTACCTATCCCAGTTAAATTGGAGGAGAACGGCCAGTCCCACAGCAAGCTGTCCTCCCAAGAAAATGAATGCATCCCGGCGTGTAATCACTCCTGCAGCAATGGGCCGCAGCTTAGTTCTTTCTATACCATGAATTGGGTGTGGACACGCGTGAGTTTTGTTTATGGTGCCATGACACAAGGGGTCTGAGGACGCACCGACGCTCTTATCGAGATTCTTGTCCCACATATCGTTGATAGTGCATCCCGCTCCTCTCATAACCAAGGCTCCAACTCCGCATAAACTGATGTAAGTGAGCGGTGTTGACAATGGGAGGTGCAGGGCATAGGACGCCATAGTGATTGACCACGCTGTAGGAGGTGGGATTGGTCAGGCATGTGCGAGAGTAAAACAAACTGGGCTCGACCGACCGCATGGATAAAACAACAGTAGAGTGCCAATCGGCTTGTCTATTCGCGTGAGGTATAGGTACGGCTGAACCATGGGCGGCAGCCGGTCAATCCATGATTTAGGTTCAGGTAGTCTGGGTGGCGCAGAGGAAGCGGTACTGTATCGTGCTCCCCGGAGATGATATCGAGGCTCCCGCTCCCGCTGGTACGCGGTGTATAACCCCAAGAAATGCAGAGGTCTAGAAGGCGACTGGATACGAGGGGTCCTCAATGAGGCTGAAGGTAGGCGTCGGAGGAAGCAATGCATAATGCTCGCGGCAGTGACGCGACTCGGCCACTTTGAACACGGGAAACGATGAATTACTTCCGCGATCCCGCTGGTGGGGTTGTACGGCATTGTAGGGCATCGTCCGACCGAATGAGCCGGTCTCTACTAGACAAGAGAATTGAGAATAAGTTCCATCTTCCAGTTGTAGTATGACATGGCGACTTGGCAATGAGGTATGTAAGGGATGAATTGTACATTGAAGCGATATCTTGAACGCAGGGCAGCACCCAGGGGAATCAAAGAATGCCGAGAGGTAGAAAGCAAACGAAGGAGGAAACCTATTACCACTCCTTGGCGAGCTTGAAAGACCATTCCCAGTCTGTAGGCACCGGATTAGATGGCCTCTTCGGTGGATGAAACAGCTGCATACCGGCATAGACTTCGCCGTCGTCGTCGACAACGCGGCTCCTAACGTGGTAGGTACCCGAGCGAGCAAGCATGCCGGATGGCGACTCTTCAGGGTCGAAATTCTTGACATAGAAAGGTGTCTCCGCCGTGTTGGGACCGTAAGAACCGAGCATTTGTTCAAGCTTGTCGACTTGGAGTTTGAGATAGCATGTCAGTCTATCGAGTGGGCTTTCACAAAGCCTGCACTTACCCTTCAGCCCGCTGCGCTTGACAACTTGGAGATATCGGACGCCCTGCCATGGTGTGAGCGCCGGGTTATCGGCCTCGAAGAAGGGCCACTTACTGAGATAATGGAGTGATTGACCTTGAAAGAGATGCGAACGCTGAAATGGACTGTCAGTGCATGGAGCTGGATTGATCTTGCATGCTATTCACTTGTATTCAACACCCTCCTTGATGGTGATAGGGTTTTTCTTCAGCTCGGCGACCTTTGCGGGATCACTGAGTTCGAAGACAATCTTTTTGCCAGGAGGGAGAGTGGAAGAGCCAAGTTCCAGGGTGAGGACGGTGACCTTCATGAACCGGCTTAGGTCCTCGTATATTCCACATACATTAATTACCCCACGCACCTTAGGACCACTCGCGGCTCCACTCGCGGCTCCAGGGACGATACCAAGCGATGCCTTCCAACGTGCCAAACTTTCATCCTCAGCGTCAAGCTGGGCGTACTCTTCGGTCGACTTGACGGCAGTAGGTTTGTAACCTAGTACATGGACTAGTGAGTGGCCGCTGCCCGGGAAAAGATGCCAAAACAAACCGGGAGTGTTGGAAGGCTTCAGTTCATCTTCGTCGAGAGGTACCTGATCACAGGTCAATGCGTACATCTAACCACCCTTGGTCTAGAACCTACAGATGACATGGCTCACTGAATACACTAGCTTGAAAGAGGTCAAGGGGCAGTACTTGACTTCCAACACATTCCCTCGCCACCATCATATCGATCTCACAGGTTCACACGCGTGCTGTCGCGAAATTCCGAATTCCCTTAAATAGCACTGTGCCTGTTGCCCTCTCATAGCCGTTCCTCAGTGATACCCACAACTCCTGTCGGTCTCCAACGGGATGAAGGGAAAATGGAAAACCACTCAAGCGATCTACAGAAATGAACGGACGATCCGCCTTGATCCAGCATCTCAACCTGGAGAGCGATTGAGAACGACCTTAGGGAACATCAAATTGGGTGGCACACCGAAATCTAATCCAGAGCCTGGGGATGGGGTACACTATATCTAAGAGGGTATGTCGGTGATATGGAGCATAGAGATAACAGAAGTTAAATGGAGGCAATATTGGTTGTGGGTGAATTTTACGGCAAAGACAAGCCCTCATCCGTCCCAGGTACAAAGCAACTTAGCGGTCACGAATAACATCTTGACGCAAAACATAGATCCTAGGAGAAGCGGAATGTTCCCAGAGATAAAATTCATCAAATAGGAGAAGGACTCTTGTTGGAAGGCGCGACGTCAGGGTGCATGGCCTCTACAGAGCGATTGTCAGAGAAATGCGAAGCTCATCGTCAAATGAATGCTCACCGCCTTTGAACCAGCATTTCCCCTTGCTCAAATGGAAGCACGCCACGCCGTTGGGACACACGTGACCCCAGCAGCATTTATCGCCATAGGGACAGGGTACTCCTAGCATCGCAGACTCTGGTTAGGACGCCTTCAATAGAGTTCACAGCAATCGGACCTACCATTCTTCAGCCAGTTACACGGTGCCTTTTTTGCGTTTTTTGCTAGTTGATTAAGCTGCTCCGGTGTTAACAGGTAGTCATGCGAGTACTTGCAAATTCCTGACTTTGGGAATGGGTCAATTTGCTGTAGAGACGCAGTCCAGAAGATAGGTCCTTACTCCCTTCGAGCACGACATCAGATAGTGTTCATTACACGGAGGTGGATTCTCTACCCCGAACAAGCGTTAACATCAACGCGCTTCGTTAAGTTATCGACCCTCACTCACGCTTATGCAAAGGCTATTTGTTGAACGAAGAAGGGCAGATGTTGAGATGGTGAGTTCGGTGGTCCAAACTACGGACGATGATGCTCACCAAACTTGGGTCAATAACCCTTCCCGGGATGCGTTCTGGGGATGTTGGACTGATTAATCCGCCGTTGGAGATACCATTGAAATGGGTGGTAGACAGTGGGCTCAGTTTTGCCCTGGACCCGCGCTGCAGGCGCTCGAGCATGAAAAGACCGTCGACCCTTAGGCGGGGGAGAGGATGCTGCACTGGCTGCTCCATCAGGCTGGATTCTTGAGCAGGGCATAAGAGCGCGATCTTCCCCAGCAGCTGTTCCTGATCTAACCCATTGAAAAGAACGTTGTAGACCCCAGCATTATAGCCTGGGATTGGGAACCCATCAGCAGAGGTGCTCGTTGAGGAAGGCATGGTTCGTATGGTACCTACCACCGAAGAAAACCCGAATGGTTTGAGGGAATCGCACGAAGGTCTGAAGATATTCTGTCGTAGCACCGAGTTTGTCTGCCAATGAGCACCAGTAGAGGAATGAAACTCGTACGTACCCTTGATCTTCGAGTCGGCCGAGCTGTTGTAGCCGACGTCGATAATTGAGAACCTCGCTGATGCTTGACTGAAACCCTGAGATACCAAAGAACGATCAGAGCTATTTTGAGGCGGCTACAACCAAACGAGAGGGAAGACTAACGGAGAAGAAACCTTCGAATTGGTCAACATTGCAGACGCCATTTGACAACGCAGTTTCGAGTAACTCGGATTTGTTGAAATAGATGGTGATCCAGAATGACAAGCGACCATACACATGGACTTCCTCATTAGTAAGGTGCTCAGCAATAGCCTTCGTTATTTCCTGCGCCGCCATACGGCCCCCTTGAAACCCCTGAAGCAAGAATTCACGGTTGAACACGAGTTCATCGCCATTTATGACGCAAAGGATGAGCGGATTCTGGTTCTGCCCGCACGCCAGTAAGCCAACCTCGGATAGAGCGCCACACATCGTGCTCACCGACTTGAAATAATCCAACCCGGAAATCTGTCTGTTGAGAGTCGCGATTTGCACGTTATGTGCCTCGGTAGCTTCAAGTGCCTGTGAGTGGGCCTGCTTCCAGACATGAAGCTCGACTTCGAGCTCCGCGACACGCTGTTCAAGATCGGCATTTCTCTTCAGCATGGACGACGAGAGATCTGCGCGGGCATGAGAACCAGTTTTCCCCATCCTCCGAGGCAACGTTGGCCACTTACGGACGAGTCTGTTAAGCGTGTCGTCCCTGCCGAGGTCGATCATCAGTTCCTGGTCACAAGGACGTGATAGGCGAGGAGAGGGCGCATACCAGATTTGCTGGGTAGCCTCACCCGGGAGATGGTGGGTAGCCATCGTAGACTTGGCTACGAGGAACTGGGAGAGGCAGCTAGGTCGATGGGCGGGGATCACGAATCGCGTTGAAGTTAGCGTGGGTGGCTATAAGACATGCCTCGCCGTCGAATCAAATGAAAACAGGGGATGGATCTTCTCCGGAGGTTGTAACCAGAGGAGGAAAGTCGGCTTCGAAAAAGGAACCGTGAGGAACCGTAATTGTATCAACCTCCGCCTTCCAGACTCACACGCACGACCATGTTGTGGACTTCATCGAAAGATTGGAAGGTACCTTTACGTTACCACGTCAAGCGCCAAAACGTAGCGCCGATTTATATGATACCAGCCATCGGTCTTGATCGCGCAAGCCATGTATTCAGGATCGGGAAGCATGATAAAGAATGCGAATGTGTACGACGGCCAACAGCATAGCGATGACGAGAGTTGAACGACCAGCGTCGAAACTCCACGGGGTAGGTGATTCTCAAGTCGATCAGAGTCTTAATGTTCAAAATGTATGGCATACTTCATCGAAGCATAGCGGCTACCCGAGCCCTCGGGCGTCGTGAGGCCTTCCTTCATTTACTAGCTTTGCGCTGTCACAGGCTAGGCTTTGTGCATATCGCCTGAAATAAACAGTCCCCAGATGAGTTCTAGTCCCCAGGCGCTATGCGATCGAGATCACTCACGGCCTTTGAAGAAACACTTCCCTTGCTTTAGGAAGTAGCACTTGTTACCCTGAGGGCATTTGTGGCCGAAGCAGCACTTATCGCCCCAATCACATGTATTATCTAGTTGTCATCGTTAGCTTAGATTGTCAACATGTAGAGCCCCTTACTCGAATTGATGGCAGCGCAGGGTGTCTTCCTGGCATTATCCTTCATTTCTGCGAAGTGTTCCTCCTGCAGAATGTAGTCGTGACCGTAGTCACAATCAACGCCAAATTTGCAGTGGTCTGTGAGATAGAACTTGGTGCAGGGAGGAGGGTCCTCTGTCAAAGGAGAGGGGCCAGACTATTAATGACTGAGAGGCATAGTGTGTCGCCACGTACGCTTCGACATGGGCTATGTTAAATGAAAATACCAGATCAGGATCTATCAGTCAGGGAGGACACAAGATGGTACTAACTAGCTTGGGATCAGGCTTCCGCGTTCCCTGTCGGATGCGTCGAGCAGTTTTTGGGACCGGCGGAAGATCATCCACGTCTCACTGGAGCCGAACTCGCCCTGAGTCTAACCCGGGCGGCGAGTTCGGCCTCCTATGTGTGGATGCCTGAAGCATAGTTGAATAGCTCACGGACGGCTTACGGGATTTAGAACGGGAGGCTTCCAAGTCGGGGAACTTGGAAAGGCCGTTCAAGCCTCCTTCTTTCTTCGGCAGGGAAAAATTGGCTGTTTGGGGTGACGGAGTCCTCGGCTTCGTGTGCGCGGAAGCGAGGGCAGTATCGAGCATCTCTTTCATCCCACTTTGAGGAGAGTATGGTAGTTTCTCGAGCCGAAAAAGACCAGACACTGGAATATGGGGCAAGCCAAACTCGCTGATTCCGTTTGCGATTTCAATATATCCTGGTAACAAGATCAACTTGTCCTTGTACCCGTCCGTGATGTGAGAGCGAAGGGTGGTCACATATCCATTGTCGTGACAGCCTTTTTGTGACATCAGCGTCTGTGAGTACTCAATGGGACGTGTGACCTTACCTCCAAAGATCACTTTCTTGGTCTGGGGCAGACGAATCTCACTTTCAAGGATAGCTACTCGGACGACAAGGGCAGTGAAGGTTGGTCGGAATCTAGAAGCTATTCAACGTACCCTTGATTTTAGAATCGGCGCCTTCCTTAGCGTTACCCACATCGACCATCAAGAAGCGTTCCTTGGCTTGGTTAAAGCCGATGACGAACTCGTCGAAGTTCCTCTTAGCTGCCATAAGACCATGCCGGCCAAAAGTATCGGTCAGACCTCGTTGGTTGAGGAAGACATAGACATAGAGGTGGTATTCACGCATCCCCTGATCGACGGAAAGGTATCGTTTGATGCAGTCGAGGAGTTTTTCGGCTGCTGAATGACCGCCACTCTGCCCCTGGCCAATAAGTTCGACGTCGAAAATCGCCCCATCCCCGTCTATGAGGGCTATGACACGGTTTCCCTGTATGGAAGGTACAATCAACCTTCCGGCTTCCAAAGTCAATGAGAACGTTCCACAGCACACCTGATTCTGTAATTCATGTTGCTGCTTCTCGACCTGGGCCTTGTTCTCTTCTAACTTCTTGTATTGAGATCGTAATTCATCATAAGCCAGCTTGTAAACATCTAAATCTCGTTGAGCTGTGATTAACTGGGACTTATATGCCGCAGAATCATCCAAAATATAGCCAAGAGCTCCTGGAGAACTAGGGCTTCAACAGATGATCGATGGAATGGCCGCTTCTGACCGGGTTCACCTTTCAGCTCGGAGAAGTGGTGTAGTCTATGCACGGTTGTACGTCAAGTAAAGGTATGTCGGGCGAAGGAAACACGTACACAAGGTCTTGGGGTGTGGGCGCGAGTTGACTGGCTTCTGAAATCAGAGCGTGTGAGGATAACTGTACTTCAGAAGTCATGGTGAGTGGTGGAAAGGGAATGGGATTGAGGGATACGGTCAAGGGCTATTTAACCGTGAGTGGCTTGAGCCACACAGCGTCCCGCAACACGTGTGGGCCACAAGCCCCGCACGAGCTACAATTAGGACGTCAGACGAGCATGGCAACCCAAGGCAGCCTGATCCGTCCAGAATGCAGCGCCCAGACGCGAGGACAATAGCTGCGGAAGATGGAAATGCGATGGAAACAATGGACGGAGTGAGTTTCACTTAGGGCGATATAGAGATCTGACCATTGCCCGTGTCGTCAAGAGTGTAGACGATGGCATGGCAGAACTGTGGGCAATGGTTGTCGCTGTGTGCGTCCAACCTTGAATCAAGAGTAATGCCGGGACAAGGAAGCTTCAAGGCAGTGGCTTCTTCGAAGAAGCAAGGGGTGCTTGAGCCGCGAGGCGGCAGTGATACAACGTCCTTTGCTGTAGGTCCTATACGTTTCGGGTTGCAGCTTGGTGCAGCGCTTCAATAGGCAAAACTACTCCCATCAGGGAGAGTTGTGGATCTAAATGAGAGTCCACGAGGCCATCGCGGGGTAGCAGGCCACGACGTGACGAAACAAAAGCTTGTGAAGGGGTAAAAGGGAGGAGGACAGAGCCATTCGAGAAGACCACGTCGTGTTTGCTCCCAGTTTGAGGTATCAGGAGAGTGGCAGGATCTATAGTGAACGGCGAACCGCGGCAGTCGCACTCGGAGCTTGGAATTTCTTTCGCCGACATTTTATCGTGTCTGTCACGTGGAAGGCGCGTCTGAGCGCGACCGCAGTCTTACACCACTCCTTATTTCAATCTGCTGGCCATCATAGGACGTGCCACCCCTGCGATACCTGGATGGTGGTGGTGCGAAGGAGGAGGAAGGCACCTGCGCCGCCTGGTTTTGACCCGCCATCAAAACCCCTTTGGCGCGGTTCGGCTTTTCCCGAGCGCCCTTCCTTCTACACCCCCACCTAGTTCACCATGAAAACGCTCGTGGCATACGCCGACGACGACGACGGCGATGAGGCACAACAAGAGGTGGTAGAGACGACGAGTAGCAACTATGTGAGGAGCATGTACATCGCTGCGTCGTACTGGGTGATATGACCCTCTTGCTCCCACTGTTCTTTCGGTTTGGTACAGGATCAGGCGTCGAGGGTTACGGTGACTACCCCGTCTACAGGTACGCTTTGCGCTAAACGACGAGTAAAGGAATGTTCTATTGACACACGCATACCTACAGCCAGATCCACCACCCGCACAGGGTCAGCAGCAACGCGACCAACCGCCTCCGCACACGGAAAGATCGCGATTCGTCGTCCACCAGCGCACCATCGTTCCCGCACACGCGTCGCTGGGCAGTCTCCTTCACGATCGCCTCACTCGCAACTACCCTCCTTGGAACATTCCAGGGGAGGAGGGAGCAGTAGTCGTCGTCATTCGGCTCCCCTGGAAGACGTCGATCAGAAAGGGCATGGTAAACAGAGGGATGGCAGTGACAACGGGGATAGGGATGGGGATGATGACATGGAGATCTCTCCCCCACCTCCAGAGCTTACTCCGGAAGAGGCAGAGCTGAGGAAGCTGCGAGCCGTCCTCCGGCCAAAGGACATACCTGGAGTGAAAGACTGGGGTATCCCGCCTCCCCCGACTGGGCCTGTCGACGAGGAAGTCGCTGTACGTCTTCCCCTCACCCTTCGCACATATAAATACTCATACACCAACCAGTCCAAACTCGCCACCTTCCTCTCCCTCAAAACGCACCCCACCTCCCCAAAACACTTCAACGACTCCCTCATGTCCTCGTCCGCCTTCCGCAACCCGCACCTGTACCACAACCTCGTACAGTGGGCCGGGGTGGACGAGAAGGCTACGTGCTTCCCGAAGGAGGTGTGGGATCCCAAGGGGGAGCTGGAGGGGAAGGGGTGGGATGTTGAGGGGTTGAGTGAGTGTTTTGTTTCTAGAGAGGGTGTACAAGGGGTATACTGATGCGTGAACGACATGGCAGCTGAGCTTCAGAAAAATCGCGCAGACAAGGAAAAGGCCGTACAGAAGAAGAGGAGTCATATCGACTTTACGTCGTCCTCGTCCTCTTCAGCTCAGCTGCAAGGTGGTGGTCATAATCCGTACCTCGGTGGTGCCGGTAGCGTTAGTGCCAAGAGACCCGGGGGAGGAGCGAGGCCTGGGACGAGGTGGGGTCCTCCTCCCGCATAGGAGAGAACCAGGAACGGAGATTTTCGTCACTACGAGGACGACGCGATTCGGTTCTTGCTTGTACTACTCACTCCTTATCGAATATACAGGATGTTCGCTGGGGAATCGTGCAATGGCACATTAATATTCCGGTCGGGGCTGCCATGTCGTCCAGTCAAGTTCGTCGAGCCAGAGTTTCTCCTCAAGTTCCCCAAAGTAGACCTCTTCGAACTCGTCCCCTGCGCTCGCGAGAAAGGGGAGTTTCGTACGGTTCTTCCGCCAGTCCCCTCTTCCTTACCAAGCACCCCAAGGTGGGCTCGTCATTGCGCGCGTCGGCACTGACAGGTTCCACTTAGGTCCGCAAGCTCTCCTTAAACTAATCGATTCAAAAGGTGTGCCAGGTGTGGGTGTGTATGTATGGCTGCGAACAATGTACACAAGAGTGTACACAAACAAGCGTGCGGAGATAAGTTGAACCATGTACGTCTACTCAAGGTCATCAAGCGAAGCTTCCTCAATCGCTCTCTCGTAGATGTCGTCGAGTTCACGAGCCGAAATCTCGTCCAGCTCTTCAGCCTCATATTCCCTGGAAAGTATGTCGTCCAACTCCTCTTCAAACTCCTCCCTAGCTCCAAACTCCTCGTCGCTTCCAAGATCCCTCGACGCAATCTCGTCCAACTGGTCTTTGGCATCGAAGTACCTCGCGATGAGGTCCTCCAATTCTTCGCTTCGTTCAAACTCTTCTTCTATCTCGGTTTCGAGATCGAGCTCGCGCTTATGCTTCCTCCCCCTGCCGCCCTTCTGCTTGGGAGGCGGAGCGTGTCCACTCGCCTGAGCGGCTTTCTTGGCGGCTTTTCGGGCTTTGGCTGCTTGGACGGCTTTCTTGATTCCACCCCTGCATTATTCGAAAAGGCATTTAGTGAGTCTCTCCCATCAAAAAAGAGGGGGGAGGAGGGACGAAGGGATGAAGAAGGGGAGGAGGGGGTTAGACGTACGCGGCAGCTGCGATCCCCGAGACGAGGAAGTTGAGGAACGGTTCTCTCGCGGTGAGAGACTGGTATTCGAGCTCTGTGAGTTCGGGGGAACGGGCGAATTCGTCGTCGTATTCGTCGGCGAAGGTGTCTCTGGCTTCGTACTCAGGTGACCTAGACGGATGAATTGTTGAGGAGAATCGTTGCTTTTTGTGAGGAACTGAGCTTACACTGACTGAGCCACAGCGAGAGCGGCTGAGGAGGCGAGAAGGGTGGCGTAAACGGCGGCGGTGAGCTTCATGGCGGCGAGACAAGTTGCGAGTGGGGAGAAGTGGGAGTGGGTGTAGGTGTAGGTGCTTTTTGCTTAAAGGGTGAGACCAGCTGAAGAAACCTTTGTAGGACCCGATGCCTAGTCGCTTTATACCCGCCTGTCCTTGGTTCGACTCGGATTGGGCTGGGTGGGTGAGTATACAAACACAATGTGAACCTCCTGTGCGGATGGATTCAGATGATTGTGAATTCCTGTACGGAACTCCTGGATACCGGCTGTGGTTTGTGGTACGTGGTTCGATCATCGCTCCAAAGGAATGGAATCACTGGAAGATGAGGGCGTTACGACTTTTGGGCGCACACTTGCTAGCGTAATGTCCTGATATCGTGGAATGAGTGAGCGTTTGAGGTGAGCGTCATTGGAGTATCGGAGACGGTGAGCGGGAAGCCTGAGCTCAGTTCCTGACTCCCATGTGCAGTGCAGATGTAACCTCATTCGGCGCGTTCAAAGGAAGAATATTTGAAGCTGTACGGGGAAGAGCGAGACGCTCAAGCCTCTGAATCCGATTTCGTATCTCTCCGCCGCTGTACACACTGGGAATCAGGCAGTGCGAGAAGCATGTTCTAACCTTCATACATGGTTCCAGAAGCCTGAAAACACCGCTGAGGAATCATCTGTGAGTGGGGCCATGCCGTTTGAAGTTGAGTGTACGTTGTTTGAACATTGCGTCTACAATGCGTAACCCTCATATGGCAACATTACTATGCCGATGGTAAGTACAAAGAGCCTACATACTAGGTTCCAATATCGGTCTTTACTCGCCTTGTTGTCAATGCTACTAGCCTCAAACCAATTGAACAGCCTTGATTCACTCCTGATACTGGTTGGCTTGGACAACCTAGTCACGGTTCAATGTNTCCCCTGGTTCAAGGCTGCTATCTTATGCATCATATATTTCATCAACTTGGTCCGNGTCGCGGATCTGGAAATTAGCGCCCACACCGTCTGGCATCAACACTGCAATGTCGTAGATAGAAAGGAGGCTGAGCGCCGAGCACCGAGTGTCGGAAAGCCGCTGCGCTGGTCGGAGGGATGATAGGATTTGGNAAAGGTATGCTACTCTCAATATNAAGCATGCGGCGTTCACCGCACGATGCGTATACAGCGCCGAGTACCTGAGCTGGCACCCAACAGGCCAACGCGCCCTCTAGATGAAAGTCGGGTATAGGTGTGTNTAANTANGTTNACGATGTACNANGCGCGTCGTACAAGCAAGTCGCGATGANTATGTCTACTCGAGATCGTCGAGCGANGCCTCCTCAAACTCGCGGGAGAGCATCTCCTCCAACTCTTCNTCGAATTCCTCCCTGGCGGCGAGTTCGTNGAACTCGTCCTCGATATCGAAGTAGCGAGCGATGAGGTCCTCCAATTCGCTTCGCTCAAATTCTTCTTCAAACTCGGTNTCGAGGTCGAGTGAGCGCTTGTGCTTGCCNTTGCCNCTGCCNTTCTGCTTTGGTGGNGGNGCNTTGCCNGNAGCCTGAGCGGCCTTCTTNGCTGCCTTNCNNNCNTTGGCTGCTTGTACNGCTTTCTTGATTCCGCCCCTACAGTGTTNAAGCNCTCNGTGAGTANAATCGTTGNCCAGCACGCATGAAANAATATAAATAGGATTGANAATGACGTNCATANNNTNGNCNANNATNGNNNAGTNGNCANTNNGNGNTNGTGNNGANGNNCGCGTNCNCGGNNNCNCNGANANCTGAGATAAGGAAGTTCAAGAATGGTTCTCTCGCCGCGAGAGACTGGTATTCAAGGTCCGTAATATCGGACGAGCGAGCGAACTCCTCGTCGTACTCATCGGCAAAGGTATCTCTCGCATCGTACTCAGGCAATCTATATTCGAACATCACTTCGTGAGCGAAAGCCCTGCCAACAGAGGGGGGATCGAACTTACGCAGATTGAGCCATGGCGAGAGCGGATGTGGCGAGGAGGGTGGCGTAGACAGCGGTGAGCTTCATCGTTACGATATTACTTCCAAGTGGGTACTAGTGACAGGGATAGGAGCGGACGAGAGGTGGGGAGTCGTTTTTGTTTTTCGAAGGGGTGAGACCAGCTGAAGAAGCCAGTGCGGCCTGATAGCTGGCACTTTTATACCCTGAAGTGGGTATACTACGAA
>JANDKE010000868.1:0-19003 GCA_027627275.1 Coprinellus aureogranulatus | reverse complement strand
GTAGAGCTTGAAAGGAGAGGACGTATCGGCACAGAACCTCAAACCTCTGCTGCTCTGCGCTAAGGCGTAACACGGACGTCAATTCCGGATCATCGTCGTCGCTATCCGATTCATAAGGGCGTCCGAGAGCGGGATTAGAAGATCCAGAGTGGCACCCTAGAGCAGGGGTCGTCGGTACAGAACGGGTCGCCGACGGTTCAAGGGAATCCTTTGGGCGCTTCTCTTTGATTTTGTTCTTGAGGAAGTTCTTGACACGCTTCGCACTTGTTGAAGACGGAAGCAAGTGAACATTGCCTTGGGTGAGAGGGAGAACTCTGGCAATAAAGCCCTTCGTACGGGAATGCACTCATGGGCTGAGACATATACAAGTTCGAAGGATAGTTAAGAATAAGGGACCGTTTGGGGGGGAGGGGTTTGCAATGCCTTGGGCCTTAGGTCCTTTTCACCGGTCGATACGCGGGATCCTCTGAATTTCCGAAGTCCTCAATATGTCGATTTCGGGTTGCGCTGCACCTGATTTCGAACCAAGACTGCGCTCAGAGGGGATTTTTGATTGACAACCGGTGCACCTCGGTACCCCCTCCGTAGTAGCCGACTTGAAACCAGCAGGCGGATGTCCCTTTGGAATGATGACCATGATTTAGGCGAGAGCTGGAATAGGGCGACTAACCTAATTTTGGATGGACTGAGATTGGGCAGTTCAAACGGTGTGGTGGGTTGATGAACACGACCAACAGCATCGCATCTCTTGGTCAAGGGAGGGGGCCTACCGCCAGCCCCTCACAGACGACGTCCTGTCACTTGCAAGTCCCGACGCGAGGTGTGATGAGGTGCGGGGCATGTTTGATCGCGTTGACCAATATTCGGTGAGCAGATGAGCCGTTGCGTTGAAGAAAGATATACGGAGGCTGCTGAGTCGAACGGGCTTTCTTAGGCCCTCAAGCATCCTATCGTGTTCAGTCGAAGTCTGTCGAACAATGGACATGGCGTCGAGGGTGCGGATAGAGACATGCTGACGTTGTACCTTTCGTGACAAATTGCACCGTTCCTAAAGTTGGGCAATGACCGCGACCCCATAGCGATGCCTCGCTTCATGGTTAGGACGACGGATCTAGAGAAGAGATGCTATGCAGCGGGACTGTCAAGACGAGGCAATTGTAGACTCACGACACTGGTTCAACTCCGCCCCTCTCCTAGCCTTCACCACTGCCGCGGGGCGTATATCACATAGGCGACGTGGTCTGGCGTGGCGTGTTGCCTAAGCCTACCGCCTACGTGAGTCCCAGTCCTTTTAACACAGATGGTCAGTTCCTCGTCCGGAGGTGATCACTGCGACCAGGGCATTTTGAAGGGACACCGGTACGAGAAACTGCTTTAAACTTACTCAATCATTCTGAGAACGAAGCATACTTGGAAAGCCTTGACGGAATGGCAACGGGTCGAGGAAGGAAGAGAGAGGGAGGAAATGGAAGTGAAGGGTGAGAAATGAGCGGAGCCTGCCGGATGCCACAGCGGCGTGATTCCGCCGGGCGCTCAGCCTCCCTCCCCAACCGCTTCCACGACCACCTCATCGTCGGTTTACAGGCCTACCCACCTTTCTTTGGAACACCCACGCTCGTAATCAATCACCACTCCTGCGACATCGCCTCAACGAGCTTATCACGGCGACCAGTCGTACATCGGACTCCCCCTGTCGTCACCACCGTCTTCAGGCAAAGATAACATTCCTGACATATATTGTCGAGGGACCTACCTCCTGCCGTGCCCGCCTACCTCACCGACAGGTCGAAAAACGCGCTTTAGGCTGAACAAGTATCAGTCAAACTTGAGGCGTACTGTGGGATGGCTGAAAGACCGCCTTTACGCGGTGCGCTCGATGGCTTGCATGCTCCGGACGAATCCCAAAACTCGCCCAGATCACCGTCCACATCCCTCGAGACATGTCCTCACGGACGCTAGTCGAGGGAGGTTGAGCCCGGCTTTCTGGGTCGTGTTGTACTTCACGCTCAACCTCTCCTTGACACTTTACAACAAATATGTCTTGATCCACTTTCCGTTCCCCTACACTTTGACGGCGTTGCATGCTCTGTGTGGGACCATAGGGACGTCTCTCATGCTTCATTTCGGCGGGAGGAGCAAGAAACCCAGTGTCCCTGGAGAGAAGGAGTCGACCACAACGGGTACCTTATCCGAAGTTCCTAACCTAACGCTGAAGGAGACTGTAGTGGTATTGCTCTTCAGCCTGCTATACACGGTCAACATCGTCGTTAGCAACGCCTCCCTGAAGCTCGTCACCGTTCCGGTAAGCGCGAGGCATCTCAGACACCCGTCTTCTACTGAAGCGTGCCCTTAGTTCCATCAGGTGGTGCGGGGTTCCACTCCACTATTCACCATCGCGCTTTCCGCTGTGCTGTTCAACAAGCGCAGCAGCCGCGCGAAGTTGATCGCTCTCATCCCTGTCATCGCCGGCGTCGGATTTGCGTAAGTGTTATCGCCTCATGTTTTCGTTGCATCCGCCTAACTACCGGCTGTGACAGGACTTATGGCGACTATTACTGTACGCTTTTCGGGTTCTGTCTTACCCTGCTAGGGACAATTCTGGCTTCATTCAAGACTGTCATAACACACCACCTCCTCCGCCCGCCAACGTTGTCGTCATCCAGCTCGAAGCACCGGCTATCCGCAGAACCAATCGAAAAAGAATTCTCAAGTCGACATCGGAGAGTTCCTTCAATCTTCAAGTACTCTGCGAGGCGCGTACAACCGCTCTCCGTGGCAACTGTTGCATCTTCTGCCGTCCAAGCATTCAAGAACATCGACCTTCCAAAGCTTTCGCTTTCCCCTATGCAGCTGCTCTATCTCATGAGTCCCCTGGCGTTCATCCAAACGTCCCTCTTCGCGTACTTCACGGGAGAGCTGGCGGCAGTAAATCAACATCTTCGCGCTGCAAGTATGGCCGCTGGCGCTTCCCACAGCCCCAGTCTTTTCGGTTGGAACGTTGTCCAAGTGCTGGAGAGCATGGGGTTGGGCCGGTTGGGCATTGGAATGCCTAGCGGGTGGCTGATCATGAACGGCGTCATGGCGTTCGCGCTGAACGTTGTCAGCTTCTACGCGAACAAAAAGATCGGAGCGGTGGGGATGAGCGTCGCCGCGAACGTGAAGCAGGTGTTGACGGTGCTATGCGCGGTTGTGCTGTTTAATTTGACCATTACGACGACAAACGGAGTGGGCATCTTGCTTACGCTTTTGGGTGGCGCGTGGTATGCCCGACTAGAGTTGAAGGAAAAGGCGGAGGAGAAGGAGAGGAATTCTAAGATAGGGTGATACGAGGAGCTCAGCGACCTTCCTGGGCCCTGGCGGTCTGACCCTGTTCCCTTCCAATGTTGTATTCCGTCGCTCCGGGGCAGTCTTCCAGATATCTCACTCTTCTATCCAGGATTCTAGGGACTCTTTTCAAACTTCTCCACTGGAACTCTGTGTAGCTGTATCGCATACCGTCTTGTATATATACCGTCTGAATCCTTTCAGGCAATCCTTCATTCGTTCCTTTAATTGTACTTAGTGTACGTCGCCACTCATTTGTTGTAATATACCGTAGAATATGTGAAGTAGAAGAAAGGGTCTGGCTCGGTTTATCCCGCCCTCGGCGCAGGTTCATGCATCATGCCTCGCATTGACAACAGCCTTCGCGCACGGCAATGTGTCGTTTCGTATCCTGCCGACGGAATCGGGGCAGAAGCCGTGTGTGGAGATTCTCAGCGAACACGCTCAAAGCAATCTTAGAGAGGGGTTGCAATGTGCATGAGGGTTTTTGATAGCAGTTAGGATGGTCTTCTCTCAATGAAATGAACGATTCGCAGCGATTGGCTAGGATGGAACTCCGGAAGACCTGGGTAGATGGATCCATGGAAGTCGTCCGCCACTGAGGCAATTCGCCAGTGCTTCCTACATTTCTCGGCAATATCTGAGAATTGTGGAGTTGCTTCACCTAAAACTGAAAGTTTCATGCTAACGCTAAAGGTCAGTTCGCGATGTGTTGACCCATCCCCGCGATTGATAGAGGGGTTGGCAGGATACTAATCGAATCGGCTGCGATTTTTGACAGATGTACCTGAGATAACGCCTCCAAGAGAATACATTAGGCTTGATATACATTAAGGAGCCACTGCATATAGTTCCATTAACGTGTTCATGTCGCTCAAGAACTGTTCCAGGACAAACGACAAAGCCCCTATCAAAGACCCCTATTGTGCTGAGGCGCATCAGTTCGGATGTATTCGGCATGTTGAGGCCGCGATGCGCCGCGAAGAGCAACCCCGCCGGAGTCTTCACTCTCATCCCTCAACCTACTCATCAAACAGCGCCCTCTCTGTCCACAGCAACGAGGTCAGGTCCCTTTTAAAGCGACTTCAGCATTTGGGCACGTTGGGGCTCTTGAATCTTTCCTGGGGAAGGCCGTCCTTTGGTGCTGCATGTCGGCGGCCCTTTCACTTAGTGCAACACGTTAGGGAAACCGGGTGTGCACAAGGGGGCACAGCGCTGGAATGTGGGGACTGGGGGTGGCTTGTGGTCTACATAGGAGTGCAGCCGCGTATGCGCGTTGAGGATGAATAGCAATGGGTACGTTTTTGTTTGCGCGGGCCCACACTGCATGCGCCTCCCGACAACACTGCCCCCAAGTGGGCCATCGAGCGACGTCCTATTATCGAGACCATGAAGAGACTGCAAGCGACGAGATTTGCCGGTACAAGACCATCTTCAAGTTGCTATGGCCGTCTTCTCTTCGGCGCGCTTGACGACCAAAAGAACAAGGCGCTTCACTTTGGGCACGGGCCACGGTTCTTGTGCGAGGGGATGGTCCCTCCTTGTTTTNGTGGAAGGAAGCTTGCTCGATCCACTCTCATATATGTAGACGCTCGGATGTCTTGTTCATATCCATACCCTTTNTTTCCCTCCCAGCACTATTCGCAATGTCCGGAGCCAGCAAACGACCTTCACCTGATGCGGACAAGGATGCTTCAGCACATCGCCGCAAGCGTAGCAGNTCACAAGAGGACGTTGACGCCGGTANNTCAACGCAAANCAAGANCANCNNCAACGAAAAAGGCAAAGGCAGAGCCCTGGAGGAGTCCGCCTTNCCAGTATCCCGCGCAAGTTTAGACCAGTTAAATGCTCGCTATCAAAGCCTCCTTTGCTCCATGACCTCCGGCGATGCAACCACATCAGCCAGAGGGCGACAACAGGCGGATGAGATGGCTTACCTGAGAGCGGTGCGTCATGGCATANNAATNCGTTGAGGTTCANNCGCTTATNCTTGGCTCGCNTCTGACAGATCCTTGCGCCACGTCTGCGGATAGAAGAGCAGACCAGGGAAATTGCCCGGTTGAGTGCGGTAAGTCCTTGTGTTTGCCCCAATTCAGGCTCTTTCTCACTCGTCTATCGTCACCTTGAAGGTGATTGCTGAACAAGAAGCCCGAATCACCCAGTTAAACCAGCAGACGAAACAAGTGGCCCAAGTACGCGAAGCCTTACTATGCCCAATCTGCCGCGATACCTTGAACGAACCATTCGAGCTATCCTGCGGCCACATAGCATGCTACGAGTGCCTTCTGACATTCTTCACCACCAATGTCAACAGCTCTATGGACATCGATGAGCACTTTACTGCCGACGAAGGGGCTGGTGGCCTCATCAATCACGCTGAGCAATGGGTTAACGAGAATAGGGGAAGTCGTCACGAAGAGCTGACGCGAGACATACTTGACCCGGGTTTTTCGTGGCAGGAAGCCTGGGAAGAGGTTCACGGTTGGCGGGGTGATCCAAGACCCGGCGCTGTCGGCCCCGCCCCTCCAACCCGATCGCAGCCTTCCCGATCCTTTGTACACAAACTCAAGCGATGCGCCGAGTGTCGTGCAGTGGTCACGAAGCGGCCTATGAAACCTAGGACCATTATCAACGTGCTCGGGGCCCTGGGAGAGAAACCTTCCTCGTCTCCACAGTCTGCTCCTGTTGGAGGAAGTCACAGCGGCGAGGGTGAAGATGCGGGCCCTGCTGGAAATGCCCAAGACCCATCGGACGACCCGTGGAAGAATGTTTTTGCACCCATTCCACCCGCGGGTGTCCATAATCGGTTTGACCCAGGGGCAAATACGTACCCTTCCCTGGCCGTACCATACGACGATTACTTTCCTTACGTTCCCCACGGGACCATCTGGGAGGCCATGCTTGCTCCTCCCGTCCCAAACTCTACGAGCGTGGAGACTGGAGCCCGTCATACCGAATACCTCCCCGACGACCACAGTCATTACCCGGTTTTCGGCGTCGTTCAGGACTCATCCTCGCAAGCCAGCTTGGGGTCCAACCGTCATTCGCCACCGACCTTGTCGGTCAGGGATAATGGGACTCGCCGTGCATTTGATTGGGATGACGCTGAAGCGTTCTTAGCAACCTTAGGAGCCCCGTTCCATCCCCCGCCGCAGCCCCGGCCAGAAGGACTGTACAGATGCAGGCAATGCCAAAACATGAACGGCTACGGACGTGACGTGTGTATGAGGTGTGGTCAAAATCGGTGGGAATTCATACCAAGAGATGTGTTCTTCACGATGAACAGCATTCGGGAACAGGTTGAGGCGAGAGTGTCTTTGGATGGGCCACCTGCTTTCCTATGGACCTCCCCGCGTGAGCCTGGTTTCGCAGGGCGCAGCCAGGAGACGACAGGAGGGGCACAGGAAAGTGGGCACGGACATAGCCAGAATGGATCGCTGCAGGCAGCGGAAATGAAGAACGAAGAGGAAGACGCGCCAGAGAGAACCTGCGAGACGACGACGCTTCCACCGCCCACTAACGAGGGAGTGCACGGTGTCGACGACGCTGTGAATGGTGGTGCCTGTGTTCAGGAAATGGGTGCCTGTGATCGATCATCCGTTGGTCGGAGTACCACAGGGCATGCAACTGGAACCAATTCTAACCCACCCTCCAGGGCAACATCCAGCCCACTTTCGAGTCTTCCACCCAGCGACTCCGACACCCACTCTACGAGACGATCGACCTCTTCTTCAGATCCGGACTCGGGGTACGAATCCGCCCCAGCTATCTCGACTACTCCGAACGTTCGAACACTGAGAAGCGGGAGGATGTACGCAGCTGCTAGCTCGCTGGCAAACGTGAGGAGGCTGAGGAGTGGGAGGGTGTATGATACTCTCCCAAACCCAGTGCGCACGTCTCGCTCGGTTCCAGCGGCGCAACAATCTGGGACCACTCGACAGAGGCAAGGGGGCAACACCAGGGAGAGGCAGAGAGAGCGGGTAAGGGAGGCTTCTGAATCGCGCAAAAGGAGAGAGCAATTGAAGGTGAAGGCAGAGGAGAGTGATTCGGAAGCGGAGGTGGATGAGGTTAGTTTAGTGTGTGAGGTTGGGAGGTGGGAGAGTCCATGAGCGCGGGTTGAGGCCGTCTGTCCAGATTGGATGCTATCCCAGCCTGACGTTCCATTTGCTTGGACGCTTCTCTACTCATCATGCAGAGCAATTGATAGTAGCACGTTAGAACTCAGTAGGTTAATGATCCATCCTTGCACTCCACTTCTGTTTACGCTGGATCATACCTTCAAGCTTCAATGTATTCCGCGGCGCCCCTCAACCAGATGCTACTCTCCCCGTGCATGGTACTGTATTTGCCGTGGTCGGCTGCCGAACCGTGGGAATACCTCTGTTGCGCGCTAGAGATCGCCGCGCTTGACTGTCTTGAGCATTGACCACTATCTACCACAGACTTTTGGCGCTTATCTTTGTCCGGCATACGATTACTCCAGCTGCTTATAGGATAGAATGGTGAAAACGCTAGGGAACGCGAGTGCAGGACCGTCCCAATCTAGTAACGCTGCAGAGGACCAGGCATCTCAACTCGAAGACGATCACGAGTCAGAAAACCCCGACGAAGAGCTGGTTGAAATTGGCGGTTCCAGGAGTAATGCGGAACAGCTGCCAACGCAGAGTAATTTGCTGAAGTAAATGTCAGAGCGGAAGAGAGCGCAGAGTGCTACTCCAAATCGATCCAGAAAGCCTACTCAGAGCAAGAATGCCGATGGGGGGCTTAAGAAAGCTAGCGGGAAGGGGACTGGAAAGCGCTGTAAGACTTTGAGCAAGCTCAAGGAAATGCCGACGGATGTTGTGTATGAGGTAGTTATGCTTCCCTTTGCTGGAGCTCGCGGTGTCTAACTCGAGGAAGGACAGATCTTGGGAAACCTGTCGCCGAAAGACCTCTTGAATATCTACCGAACAAGCAAGCAATTTAAGAATGCGCTTGACGAAAGCCGTGGCGCGAAGAGTATCTGGATGGGCGCCCGACAACCATTCAATGCTCCTAAACCTCCGCTCGGCTTTACCGAGCGCAGTGGGCGAGATTGTTGTTTGAGCCCAAGTGTCAGGTGGGGTTGCGGCGTGGTTGTTCTTTGATGCGGTATTGACTGTAGCTTGCTCTGGCAGTCATGTGGGACGAACAATATTCATGAGGCAGACTGGAAAATACTCAAGCGCATTTGCAGCTCGTGTAAACAAGACCAGTGAGTCAAAGAGCCCACATCCAACGACAATGACATCCTGATACGTCCATAGCCTGCTCGGCACCCGAGACAAGGAGTTTAAGCACGTATTTTCTGGCTACGACCGAGCAATATTCACACTCTTGCCGTTCACGAACTGTGCGTATGCCTGATCCCGGTTTCACCTGAACTGACATCCTCGCACTAGCACGGCCTTTCGCGGAGCATAGACGAGATCCCGACCACGAAACTCGCCAGCTGTACTGGGACAAAGATGTTCATGCAGTGGCGAGAAAGTGGAAGGAGTTGAAAATGGCTTCGCATACCCCCTCCGGACAAGAGGCATTCGAAGAATGGAAGGCGAGGCGGTTGTCGCATGTCGCATCGTGTGTCGAAGTATGTGCTGCCCCTCGTCCGGAATAACAACTTACCTCATCCGACAATGCTAGATGGCCCATACATATAGCAACTGGGAGCGTGAGTATCGTAAACAGAAAGATAATGAGGCTGTAATGGCGAGAGATGCCAGAAGGGAAGGGTAAGCGGCAACCAATTCAAGTCTGTATCGGTTTAACATGTGAGGCCATCAAGGGTAATTCAGAGGTTCCTTAGCTTGGACCTCGGTTATACAAGAGAGGATGTAGAGTTTGCGTTCAGGATGGGACCAAAGCATCTCAATGGTACCGGAAACGTTACAAACAGAGGTAGGACAGTCTCCGATTGCGGTCTATCCAACGGGACTGAGCGTAACTAACCGGCGATTTATTGCGCAGTATGGAACACCATTCGCCCCAAACTTGAACCTGCCGTCCAAAGGTCGAAGGCTACCCGGGAGGAAAGAGCACGAAGTCCATTGGTATCAGCGAGGCTCAAGATACTGGAGGACCTGTACACCCAGTACTTGCGCCAGCTAAAACCGTCGGATCGATATTGCTGTCCTCCCGCTAGCATTCTACACAAGTTACCCGAGGTGTGGAAAGTTCTGGATGTGGGACAAGACGTTGACATATCGGAGCGAGACTTTGCGGCAGTCACGTCCAAATTCCCTGAGTACATTCGGGCGTATCAGGAGGATCTCAAAGTCAGAGTTGCGCGCAGGGCGAAAGTCTCACCTTCCGGCTACTTCGGTCCTACGCCATCACTCGAGGAAGCTGGACAGTTGTTTTCCCTGGCGAAGAACGTCTTTCGGTGTGAGAAGGCTAGAAACGAGGGCTGGGGAGGTGACTTCTGGATGACTGCGACTGGGCTGGATCAGACCCTAATTGGATGGACCGCTGCTGCCAGTCACCTGTGTGGCAGAACTAGGAGTATCGAATATAGACCTGGTATAAGCATCAAGGAACCTCAGTGTGCTATGGTGCTACATAACGAGTCGTCATCCTTCTCCTCCGCTTTGATCACCATGGCAGGTCTCAATCCGGAGACGGCGACTATCTCTGAAATGGACGCTCGGGACGCTCGTTTTGCGGTTCCGCAGGAAAATATCCCGAGTTGGTGGACGACGGATTATATGGTATTTACTTGGAGAGGTTTTGTGAGTGCTCACCGCCTCCGCATGGGTCATATATTGACAGAGCCACTCGAAGTTGCATTATTTCGCGGACGAGTGTCACCGCCATGGCATCGATCCACCAAAATTTCGTCTCGCGACCGATGACGAGGCAGCTAGATCTCGTGCACACAGTGCTGAGCTCTTGAGAACAGTCAAAGCCTGGTCATGCAATCACTGCCATGACTTCTCTGCAAAAAGCGATGCGGAGACGAAAGCTGTAGTTTTGGATCATATCAAAGCAAGGCGAGTCCTCCCTTCAAGTTTCGTTCCAAATGGCATTTTACTGAAGTGCGCTGTCTAGTCATGGTATCACGGATCCACAGGAGAACGAAGACTACGTAGTAAACCCATACCTCTGGCCAGATCTTGAAGCCCCGTGTCCGATTCCCCTGCAGTTCACGTCCCCAGAGCACTTCAGGTGCACTCAGTACCAGTGCCCGAGCCCCGATCAACGATTTGATCTTGCGGGTGTGCAGGATCATCACCGTCAGGTGTAAGTGTGGTTGCGTTCTGCCCATCCGTCCTAACAATGGTGTGTCTGATACATGCGTCGATGACTATAGGCACAATAACAACCGACCATCCCCTGGAACTTGTTTTACGTTCGATCGCAGCTTGGTTACAGGGTATCCTGGTTAGAATAGCTCAATGATCATCCCTGCCATGTCTTAGCTGGTGAGCGAGTTTCATGTTTCCCATGCTGTTTCCACAATGCTCTAAGTGTGCACTGTCTTCAAGAAGCCAACGTAATATTTGTTCAGCACCGGCGAGCAAGCTCGTTTGATTACTGGAAACACGTTCCTTCCTATGGCAGCAATGAGAGCGTGCAGTGTTCCATCTTACTGCCATCGCCTTTTCCCAAGTCCTCCGAAGGCTGCTCTCATTCGGTATTGTGGGCGGACAGTGGGCGCAAAAAGAAGTGCAGCTGACAGATCTGTCTTGCAAGTCACTTCAACTTGTGTGGTGCGCACCACCCACAGCATAACTTGCGCCAAGACGCACCAGCCAGTCCGTAGTTTCGTCTTCTGAAAATATTGACATGGACGCACAATGGTGGTATCTTGCGATCTTATGCATACCCCGTTGCTTAATGGTTTCGAAGCGGATAGGACCAGTCGTGTTTGTATGCTTCTTCACAACTTTCATGAATGTGACATCGCACCCACAAGGTGCGTTGTCCCCNAATTTAGACCGTCTCATAAATCTCCGCTTAGAATCCCTCGTCAACAGCCTTCCAGGCTCTTCCTGGGACCCGGGAGAAACGCCACGAGGCCATCCATCTTTTTACCAGCTCGCCCCTGCCATCACCCTGCAGNGCTAAGGACTGTTGACTGTCGCGTCCNACCGGCNCAATGCCCAGGAGGTCGATAAAGGAGCGTCTGAAGAATGCAATCAGACTTCTCTCATGTCGCCCCCCTCCCGAGCCTGCTTCTCCACCACCAACCGTCCGTGAAAATCAACTCAACCTCAACAACTACAGCGTACCCTTGGATCAGCATGGGTTCACGGTNAAGCCATCCCCCAATGTCCCGCAAGACGAACAAAACAAAACTTCGGCCGCTAATCCCCCATCATCCCCTCTTGTGCCGTCCGATGACCCTCCTGCATATGGAAATCCACACATACAGGAACTGGATTCGAACACAATCCCGCCTGTGTCCCCCACTTCAGAGTCTATTCCCAGTGCATGTCAGGAGAAGTCCACTTGGTTTGCCGTTCTTCAGAATACAGTCAGTGTTGTTGCGCGGGTATCGGACGCCTTCCCACCACTGAAGAGTGTTGCCGGTGGTATCAACGCCATCCTCGAGGCTGCGGACGTAAGTCCTTCGATTTTTCAAGTGTGTTGTGTTCAGGCATTGATTTCTGAGGCCAACGAAGGATTTTGTCAGCAACCAGGAAGAATTTGAGAGACTTTCGACTCGAGTTGCACTACTTGACGAAATCATCAAGGGCCGCTCGAATGACCTTCCTCAGGAATTTCGAGACCGGCAAGACGGGTTGGAACGGTGAGCGTTGCAGCCCCTTGTCATTCAGCACTGTCCTAATTCTATTTTTCAGGGCCATAAACGACCTCGGAAGCCAGCTGGAAGCCAAAACAAGTCGGGGCGTCCTGAAGCGAGCGGCATTTACACAGGAAGACCAGCGGGATATCATTCGAGTGGTTCGGGAGATCAACTTTGCGATCGAGTTAGCCATGGTGCGCACTTCGACTTCTGGCTTCTCATGCATGAGTCCTGACGCAGCTTACAAGCTTGACGTAACCATCAGGAGTGAAACTCTTATCTTAGGAATAGCTCAGGGTATCGACTGGCTAAGGGGTCATTCCAGTAGGTTCATTCGCACGCCCTCGACTATCTATGCCGGGATACTGACTGTGGCATTGTGGCAGTGTCGGAGTCTCGGAATATACGGGATGGGATGGTAGGGATAGCGAAGAGCGTAGCGAGTCTGGGCACGATTGGTGAGTTGCCCTATCACGTTCGTTGTAGTAGCTAATATTGATCTATCCCTCCGAAGAGGTGTTGAAGAGACTTGGAGATGTTTCAGGCTATGCATTCTACAACAAGAATCAGAGGGGCCATTGCGTTCCGGGTTCACGAGTGGCGTTGTTAGCTCGACTACTGGCCTGGGCTGAAGACAAGGATTCGAGCCATGCGCTATGGCTCAGCGGTATGGCAGGGACCGGCAAGACCGCTGTAACCGAGACCTTCTGTTCTGAGCTCTCGAACCGGGATCTTCTTGGAGCGAGTTTCTTTTGTACGATCAAGGTCCAGGACTTGAGCGACGTCCATCACATTATCCCGTCGCTGGCAAAAGGGTTGGCGCAAACTATCCGGAATTTGGAGAAGCCCTGGCAAACGTTCTGCGGTCAGAGCGCAAGGACCCAATTGGCCAGATGACCCTCGGAGAGCAGTACGATGCCTTAATCCTCCGACCCGCGGCGAAGGTATTCGCAGACCGGGATCGGAACGTTGTACTCTGTGTGGATGCTCTCGACGAATGCAAAGAAATCTCTTCGTTAAAACAGTTTCTTGATTCTGTGTTATCGACGAAGCCACCTGCTCGCCTTAGAATATTCTTCACGAGCCGCCCCGAACGTGACATCAAGCGACACCTCGAATCATCTCCTCACTTCTCTCACCGCCAGACACTTCGACTCCACGACATCGAAAAAGATATTGTCCGCGCCGACATATCTCTTTATGTTAGCCAGGAGCTCAAGAAGGTTCCGGAATTGGAGGATGAGTACGGTGACAACTGGCCTCCGCCTGAAGTGGAGAAGATCATCGAGCAGTCAGGTTCTCTGTTCATCATCGCAGCCACCATTGTGCGTGACATCTGCAGCGATACGGGGAACCCCGTGGAACGACTCCGGGCCAGCGGAAGGGCTCCCAAATTAAAAAATGTGCACCAGCTGTATCGCGGAATTCTTGAGAAAGCGGTGTCCGGTCTCGACGCCCAGGAGAAACGAGACCTTCATCGTTGCCTTTCCCTGCTCGTAGTTGCGCTGCGGCCTTTATCATTGGCTGAGTACGCCGTATTGCTTGGCCTGCCGGCTTCTACCGTGGTAGCGTCATTCAAATCTTTGCATTCTGTGGTCGAGATCCCTGCCAACCCGAAGGAGGATACCCCGGTTTCCATTTACCACGCCTCCTTTGTCGATTTCTTAACTGGCGACCCCTCAACCCACATCTTCATGGGAGCGGGCGGCGTGACCCGCCCACCTGTCTGCATGGATGAGGCCCATTCTATGATCTTGCAACAGTGCCTGGCCCTAATGTGTTCGGAAGAGCATAACAGGGGCCTATATCTTGGCGTTTCGGGCGCTGCAACTTCGTACCGGTCCAATGACTCCCAACCGGTTAAGATGATTCTTCGGTCTGACCTTGCATACGCGTGCACCTCTTTCGGCGAACATGCGCTGGGGGCAAAAACCATTCCTGAAGACTTACAAGTAAGAATGAAAGTGTTCCTCGTCGAAAAGGGACTGTATTGGTTGGAGGCTTTGAGCGCGGAGAAGAAGGTCAGCTACTCCAATATATTATGGCAAATTTTACAGGTATGCTCTCCCTATAAATCATACATTTCTCAACCGTGATTATATTGACTCTTAACACAGGTTGTATCGGATAAGAACTTAAAAGTGCTTCTTGTCGCTATTCGTGATTTCACACAAATGTTCGCGACGCCCATAAGCCACTCTGCCCCTCACTTATACCTGTCGGCCCTTCCATTTCACCAGGCTGCTCTGCGAAAGCCGGCGTGGTGGTCGCCTCGTATTTCGTCAATCCCGAAAGTGCACTCTACCAAGGACGTCGACTCCAGCCTCCAAAGGATTTTGGTTGACCTTCGTCGGCTCGGAAATGAACTCACTGGCAATAAGATTCCGGTCCGCTGCCTTGCTATCTCCGTTGACGGTACGAAACTTGTTTCTGATGGTATCGGCGGAACGGTGAGGGTGTGGAATGCACAGAGTGGGGAGGAGGCCATGCCGTATCTAATTGACAAGTTTTGGCCCGGGGTTAAGGTCAACTCTGTCTCTATCTCTCCCGATGGCTCAAGAATCATCTCTGGATGCTCCGACTCAGCCATCCGTGTTTGGGATGCGCAGAGTGGGAAGCATATGGGGCTTCCGATGAGAGGCCACAAGGGTGGTATCTTTTCCGTCGCATTCTCACCAGATGGTTCTAAAATTGTGTCGGGATCCCTAGACAAGACTATCCTGATCTGGGATGCGCTGAGAAGGGAGGTCTTGGGTGGCCCTATAAAAGGGCATACTGGTCCTGTCACCACCGTTGCATTCTCTCCTGACGGCTTGAAGACCATCTCCGGGTCGGAAGACAGAACTATCCGGGTGTGGGATGCTCAGAACAGGCAGCTAGTGCTGGGTCCACTGGAGGGGCACACCGATTCCGTTACGTCCGTCGCCTTCTCTCCCGATGGTTCGAGGATTGTATCGGGGTCGGTGGACAAGACGCTCCGTATCTGGGATGGTCACAGCGGGCAAGACTTGTCTGGACCTATCGCAGGGCATTCAGGGTGGGTATCCTCTGTTGCGTTTTCTCCCGATGGTTCGAGAGTTGCCTCGGCATCGAAAGATCAGACAATTCGCTTTTGGGACGGACAAAGCGGACGTCCAATGGGGAATCCATTAAAAGGGCATTTGGAGGTGGTCAGCACCGCCTTTTTCACACCAGATGGGCTGAAAGTCGTCTCTGGATCGTGGGACGGTACGATTCGCGTTTGCGATGCGCAGGACGGGCATGGCGGTGGAGACACCAGCGGTCGCACCGCGCAGAGTCATACAGAAGGGGTATGCTCCGTCGGCTTCTCCCCTGATAGCTCAAAGATCGTGTCTGGCTCGTCGGACAAGACAGTTCGAGTTTGGGATGTAGAGACAGGGCGGGCTTTGGTAGGTCGCATGGGGGGTCATTGGGACCGTGTCATCACCTCTGTCGCTTTCTCTCCTGATGGCACGAGAATTGTGTCAGGTTCGATGGACTATACAATTCGAGTTTGGGACACCCAGAGTGGACAAGTCATTCTGGGCCCTCTCCGGGGTCATTCTGGGAGTGTGTCATCTGTCGCATTCTCTCCTGACGGTTCTATCATTGCTTCTGGCTCGGATGATCGCACCGCTAGGCTGTGGAATGTGCAGACGGGCCAGCCCTTTCTGGTTCCTTTTGATGGGCATAGATCCTATGTTACATCCATAGGTTTCTCACCTTGCGGGTTAAGACTAGTCTCTGGGTCCGGAGACGACACCGTTATGGTGTGGGATGTCCAAAGCGGCCAGGTAGTTTTGGGACCGCTCCGCGGCCATCGGAACACGGTCGCATCAGNGTGCATTCTCTCCCGACGGCTCAAGAATCGTTTCTGGGTCCTCTGATAAAACCATTCGAATCTGGGATGCCAGGAGTGGGGAGGAAATGCTTTCCCCATTGGAAGGGCATTCAGGGCGGGTCGAGTCTGTCGCTTTCTCACCTGATGGCTCGAAGATCGCCTCAGGGTCATCTGACAAAACTATTCGGATCTGGGACGCCCAGAGCGGGAGCTTCCAAGTCATATCCACACTCCAAGGCCATTCAGGTACTGTCAAATCAGTCAGTTTCTCACATGATAGTTCCCGGATTGTCTCTGGATCCCATGACGGGACAATCAGGGTATGGAACGCAAATCAAGAGAGTGTTTCAAAACCTTCTTTCTTACACCAATACCCCGCCTCCAGCCTAGCAATGGACGAGGAAGGCTGGATCTCCAACGCTTCCGGCGACCTTCTACTATGGGTCCCACCGCAATTCCGCCCTTCCATTTGCCTGCCACCCGTCGAGTATGTCATCGGGCCGTCCACCAAGATTGAACTTTCGCATGCCAACCATCATGGTCTCAACTGGAGAAGGTGAGCGCTATCCTTGCTGTTCAAACCACTTTACCGAACCCTCTCCCAGATGTAGTGAACCGCTCGAGCCGGGCGAGGTGTGCCCATGGCCTTTTACGCAACCGCGGCTTCCTGAAAGCGCGTCTTCTGAACACGAGCCCTCCGATTGATCGCCGACTCTTTTGTGTCTCTCTTCCATACCGGTGCTCCGCCTTTTACTAGCTCTACCACCCGTTCCGTATGGCATCCGACTGTAACATCCGTATCCTATTACGTTTCTCTACCTCTCTCCTATGTACATCGTCGAGTAGTATCTTCCAGGGTCTGAACCTTCCCGTTTCTCTTACTGTATGTAGCAAACAGCGCAGCACCTTCAAATCGACCGAACGCGTAAGGATCTGAAGAGGTGCTCGTTCGATATCAGGTTCCGAGGGTTCCGTCCAAGTTCCGTCTGGTTCCGTTGGGCGCCTATTTTGCTTCCGTCTCTCAGGCTGTACTTTTGCTTCCGCTTCCGATCTTCGAATTCTTCCGCTTTTTGCTTCCGTTTCCCTTCCGCTTCCAGCCACTTCCGTTCCCCATTCGCGTTTCCGCTCCATCCACATTCCATTCGTCAAACGGCTCGGCGCGGGGAAAGGAGGAAAGGAAGGGAGGGGGATATTAGCCACTGATATTGGGTTTTGCAGAATGTCTCTGAGTCTGAGCTTTAGGGTCGATGAAGCGTCTATGAAGTTGCCGTTGCCAACAATTATCGCTCATGAGAGGAGGGGGTGTTGTGGAAGACCGGTGTGCGTGGGGGCGGAGAGGCGCTGGGGACCCGATTGTGGTTGTTGTTGAGTTCAGGGAGGTGTGAGAGGAGGAGTGGCGTTTGTATCGAGCTGGAAGGTATCATGTTCGTTAGTTCGTTTGTTTCTTCGGAATGTTGAGTTTGGGAGATAGGGGCTACGAAGGATGAAAGGGAAGAGAGGACATACCGTTCTCCCAGTTAGAAGACGAGACAGAGTTCCGCCTCGAACTCGTTTGTTGAGGAACAAACTCCTCAACGGGTTCATTATCACCATCGTTCTCGGTGGGCGTGCGCAATACAGCGCGCCGCACACTCATCCTGTCAACCGTCGTCCCTCTATCCTTCCCGTCTATTCAACTCTGTATGATGCCAAGGTTCGCTTTGCATTCAATTCAGTTCAACTCCATGTAGCAGAACCGCAGCGGACTGCGCAGGACGTACCAGTAGATGGGGGTCAGATAAGAAAGGGAGGCATCAGTGTGGAGAGGGAAAGAAAGGGAAAGAGACGAAAACGTTGCGCCTGGGGCAAGTCGAACATGAGGCAACACTTTTTGATTCATGATTCGTCGGGTCCCGACCGATGTCGTCGACCTGCCTTTCACAAACGTTTCATATCACTGAACCTACACGTACGCGTTTCCAGCGAAGAGTCTATTGTCTCTCGGGTCCTTGAGTTACCCTGTTCCTCTATGAATTGGACGTGAAGAAGGTGATGTATTCAGTTGAATCTAGAGCGCAACATGCTGGTTGCGGTGAGCGAAAGGGGCAGTTGTTGGTGCGCGGCGCGGTCGGTTGCTTTACGGCAGGACGTGACATCAGGGCATTTTGTTTACGTGATAACCGTTTGAGGAGTCCCGTTCACTCTCATTCATGATACCTCTGGGTACAGTAGCTCGATAACATACTATGAGTATCCTCCAGCCGTCCTATACAGAAAAAATGGGCGGTTGGGCGTGTAGAATTCTTAGGCGGGACGGGCGCCTATCCCTCTTTACGGACTCGCCGGATCACNNCGGNCGGCNTNACCGCGCCAGCTCACATCACGTGTATGGAATTTCCCGGCGGCGCGCGATTTTGGTCGTCGTTCCGAACAGCGTTGAGCTTAGAGACCCTCTCTGCCTGTCTCTTGGCTTTTAACTCTCTTCTACCGTGTACCGGGGTCTTACATCTCTCCTTAGACCTTGCCCTTATCGGACCTAGGAAGAATAGGTCGAGCCCCCACCTAGGGATACGAAGAAGGACGGAAGACGATGTCGATACTCTCGTCGCACCACCGACACGTCGCTCTATCCCTCGCCGAAGGGGCTAGCACCGCACTGCGCCTCGCTCGCCTTCAACAAGTCACTCGTTCTACTACTCCAAATCTCCAACACCTCACCCGCACTCCCCAAAATACCCAGCACCAAACAAGGACAGCCGTAACCAAAGCCGCTCCGGCGCAGAAACAGGCGCAGAGTATTGGAGGGGTGAAGAAGGGAAGGAAGGAGAAGTGGGAGAAGAAGATTGCGCAGGAGAGGGCGCATAGGGTTCGGGATGTGCCTGTGAGTGTTGTCGTCGTGTCTGTTTCTCGTTGGTTCCTCTCCTCTTTACCCTTTCTGTCTCTCACTGGCTCTCTTTACGTTGTGGGTCTGGATTTTTGTGTTTCAAACGGGTTGGTTTGGGTTCGGTCGGGGTTGGCGTCTTTGTGGGGTGTTTGCGCTTTTGTTGGCCTCTTGTTTCCTATCCTTCGTTTCGTTTCGGCTGGGATTGGCG
>JANDKE010000867.1:308-19004 GCA_027627275.1 Coprinellus aureogranulatus | reverse complement strand
GAAGACGACCGACCAGCCCCCCGCCAAGCGCGCCAGGATCCTGTCGGATGCTATAAGACGTCCATGACACATGTGAGCCCATTCCCTCTCGTACGCCGTCCCAGGCGTGCTAATCCGTCACGCTTCTGCCGCCCTTCTGAAGTCCGCCACTCCTCCTCCAGTGTCGGCTAATGTCTCGCATGCGGCTAGCCCGGCTCCCCCTCCCCCATCTACCACAGCAGCGACGACGTCTTTCGCTCCCACACCGACGCCGACACCGACATCCACCTCCCATTCAAGGATCAGCTTGGCCCAGTTCAAGTACTGCCANTCATGCGTGCGCTCACTGAAGAAGATGAAAGATGCCGCTCCATTCTTGAAGCCAGTCGACGTTATCGCTCTCAATATCCCCCACTACTTGCAGATCGTTCGCCACCCCATGGATTTTTCGACTATCGAACGAAAGCTCAACTCGTCGAATCCCGCGAAGCCTGACCCAAACCCCCAAAACCCACGATACAACAGCGTAGACGAATTCGTGGCCGACGTCCGCCTCATCTTCACCAATTGTCTCACTTTCAACGGTCCAGACCACATTATCGTGCAGATGGGCAAGCGGGTGGAAGAAGTTTTCGATAAGCAGATGCGGTCTATGCCCCCTTCGGTCGATGTGAGTTTTTTCTCATGCCCTTTGCTACCGCTGATGTTGATCGTTACCCCAAGCCTATCGCGCCACCGAAGAAGGAGACTCCCCCTCCTCCGCCCCCTCCCGTGTCTGCCCCTCCGAAGAAGAACGTTCCTGTTCGACGTCCCTCGCAGTCCGTGCCCGTTATTCGCCGGAATGAGCAGGAACCAATCAGTCGTCCGAAGCGCGAAATCCATCCTCCTCCACCAAAGGACCTTCCTTACGCCGATGCGCCCAAGAAATTCCGGAAGGCCAAGGCCGGCCCTGAACCCAACGAACAGCTCAAGTTCTGCTCGAGACTTCTTACGGACTTGCACAAGAAGCAGTACTACAACATCGCTCACCCTTTTTACGAGCCAGTCGGTAGGTGTTACGGTTGAGTTGCAGTACAAGTAGTTACTCAATTGCATCCAAGACTGGGTGAAGATGGACCTGCCTAGCTACCCCAAAATCGTCAAGAGGCCGATGGACCTTTCCACGATAAAGCGCAAACTCGAGAATCGCGAATACTCTACGGCTCAGAGATTTTACGACGACTTCAAGCTCATGATCAAGAACTGTATGCTGTTCAACCCTGTAGGCACTCCGGTTTGCACTGCCGGCCAGGAGCTCGACAAAGTCTTCAACGAGAAGTGGCGGAACCTACCCCCTCTTCGTCCAGTTCAACTCAGTGAAGATGAAGATGACGATCTCGATGACGGCAACGATAGTGATGCTGAGCGCCTACGTTCGTAGTAAATGTTCTCATATGACTTGGTTTATTTACTTGCTACACCAGGTGCAATTGCGCAGATGGAAGCTCAAATCGAGACTATGCGCAGCAATCTCGAGCAGCTCAAGAACGCGGCCGCGAGGAGTAAGAAGGAGAAGGCAAAGAAGAAGCAACATCAGCAAGAGCATCGACACCACCATCGTGAATTACCCCCTCCTCCATCTATCTCCAAGCCGATTCCCAAGCAGACGAAAGCACCGCCCAAGAAGAACAAGAAGAAGCTGATTCCCGACGACGACGTCCTGACGTTCGAGCAGAAGAAGGATTTGAGCGAAACCATCGGCACGCTCGAAGGAGCCAAGTTGGAAAAGGTTATCAATATTATCCACGAAGGCGTGCCAGAGATCCGCGATGTAAGCTCTGCAATCATGTATACTTGAGTTTATCTGACTGCCCTTGCAGAGTACGGAGGAGATTGAGCTTGAAATCGACACGCTTCCCGCCAGTGTCCTGACCAAGCTTTACAACTTTGTCATCCGTCCCTTGAAGCAGCCGACCACTAAACGCAGTCGAACTGGCAAGGGAACAGGTACAGGAGGCTTGAAGCGCAAAAGCATGGACGAGGATGTGGAAGCGGAGAAGATCCGCCAATTGGAAGAACGGATGGCTCTATTCGACCAGGGTGCCAGCGGTGCTCCTCCACCTCCTCCCGTTCGCCGCGCCAACGGCAGTGACTCTGATTCAAGCTCGGGTTCAAGCGATTCGGACAGCGATTCGGATTGATGTGCCTCCGTTTCTTCTGTTCTCGGACTTGGCTTTTGTTCATTTGTACTGTTATATACCGACTGCACAGTGACGTTGTCGCCGACTGCCCTGGTTTGGGTGCATTCCTTCCTTTCTTCGCTACTGATGTTGTTGTAGTTCCCTCGCGGCCATAGTTCATCTCATGTTACTCTGCGAGCAACTTTCAAAAGTCATTGTATTCAAACTGTTATTAGTAGTAGTCTTAATAGCTGATTTTCGAATCTCCCGCCATTGCCCCTAACGTCGCTTCTTCCCCTTCATCGAGCTTTGAAACTGTTTCCATCCCCCAGAAGAATGAGGTACCGGCACAGGTGTTGGCGCTGATGAGGGTGCTGAAGGAACGAGATGCAATGGTGGTGGTGGCTGGGCTGCAAGGGGTTGAGACGAAATGCCGGGGTCTAAAGATGTCCAGCCTGCATTACGAAATGCAGGGGGAGAGGTGTGAGAATCGACAATCACTTGAGAGAGAGTGGTAGGCGCAGATTGCGCGCGCGGCGAATTGGACCCAGAAGAGGAAGCTTTAGGTGTAGAGCCAGCTGTTACGCAAACTGCCTTCTGGAGTTCACTGGAAGCAGGAGAGCTAACAGTTGTCCATCCGCCTTTTTTGGATTGGGACTCTGAAGCAACCCCAGTCTGACTGGTCGAGGAAGAATATGATGAATCCGGCGTAGGGACTATTGCCGACGTGCTGGATGCTGACGCTGGTAATTTGGGCATCTTGACACCAGCCGCGGCTGCTATTTTGCGTAGCTCTTTCTCTTCCCGGCGGCGCTCTTTCTCTTTCCGCTTATCGAGATCGTCCTTGGAAGTTGGTCGAGCATTTGCAGTCATGTCCCGGAGACGAACTTTGTGATGGTGCCCGTAAGAATTTGTATGTTCGTCGTACTGAGCGACGGTCTTGAACTGTTTCTCGCAAAGCTCACAGTAGAATGCGCGAAGCACGGACGAGATCTCGTTCTCGACAGCTGTCTTGCGTGCGACAAGCTCCTGTTGGAAGTTTAGTGCAGGAATTGGTCAAGAGTGATGACAACGGACTTCGCGAGCTTTACGCTGGTCATCGCTTTCTTTCTGCTGGCGTTCAGCTTCAAGTCCTTTGCGCTGAGATACTGTGGTCTGTATCATTCGAATGTCCTGAGTAATCTTGCCGATGCCCGTAGCATCGTTCTTCAGTTGGAACGGCACAGGGTCGACCCTGCCTGAAGAAGAAAGCAGAGTAAAGAGGTGAAGCCATAGGAATCCGGTGAGAACCCACCGTCCGCTGATAAGCCCAGGGGCTGTCCTTCCGTCCAGCCCATTTTCGCTAGAAGCGCAAAGCCCTTGTTCTCTGGCCTGATCCTTGTCTCCACCGTGATGACCTCCTGAACAGGGCCTCGGACATGCTCCCGATAGGTGTCAGGGTCAACGTCCATGCCCTCCGGCTCGGGAGAAGGTGAGNGAGAGACGAGAGAGACATTGTCGTCCGAGTCGTCGTGTTCAGGCCTTGAGCGCTGGAGACGAGGAGAAGAATGGGGAGCATGGAAGTAACGGAGTGTTGAGCTTATAGAGGACGTAATGCGAGTACCTTCATGTTGTGNCCATCTGCACTCCATTCCATTGGAATGGACTTCCACCTTGCAACACTGGCGTCGGACATGATAGCAGAAGAGTGGATCGAATGCTGCGGAGTGGCCGGCTAGTGGCCCATCATGCCAGCCTGAGTGCTGAGTGACACGGTCCACGTGAGGCCTGCGCGTCAACTGCCATCACAATCATTGCGCGCGTTCAAGTTTCACCTGCATTTCNACCTTCAACCCTCTCCTTTTCCTCACCCCGCACTCATGAGCTCAGACTACGACTTTGACGATGAATTTGACGACGCAGCACTGGCGGAGGTGGATGCCATCGAGCAGGCGGCCCCTCCAGAAGGCCTCGGAACCACCTCCCCCCACCACCTCAACCAAAGCAGCTCCAATCCGACTCCTCCATCGACTTCTCCTTCGATATAGATGAGAGCGAACTGCAGAAGATAGATGACCACGTCACCCAACAATACAAGGAGAAGGTCCTGCAGGTCCCCGGACCCAGCACTCGCCCCATGAACCGAACGAATTCAGGTAATATGGTGCAGCGGACACTCTTCGGCGACATCCTTCAGCCACAGCACTCAACAAGCAAGCCGAAGACTAGCTCTGACGGCATGCAACGTACGCAGTCCGCAACGCGAAATCTCTTTGGTCAGCAAGCGCCCAAGACGAAGACTTGGGACCACACAGCATTCGCTCAGTCAGGGCTGAAGCGGAAGAGGTCAGTAAAGGGCAAAGGCAAGGCGAAGGCGAAGGAAGGCGAAGAGGAGGAAGAAGAAGGAGAAGAAGGATTCCAGTTGCCTCCTCCGTTCGTTCCAGGTGAGCAAACCCAACTCCACACCAATCATCGGCTCACTCGGATCTCCTCATTCAGTAGGACCAGTGAGGATCAGCCTTCCCCCCTAGATCAGTCCCTGACTGCAGCCTCTGTAGCCACCGCCGATGAAGCTGAGGCCAGATCTTCTCGAGGCGAAACATTGGATTTATCCAATTAACCGTCCAAAACGAGACTACCAGTACAATATCGTGAAGAACTGTTTATTCGACAACACCCTTGTGGCACTTCCAACCGGCCTTGGAAAGACATTCGTAGCAGGTGTAGTTATGCTCAATTGTACGTCTGTTATACCTCCTCGACGTAGTGCCGACTGATATACACGCCGCTTCCAGATTTTAGATGGTACCCGGACGGGAAGATCATCTTCGTCGCCCCTACGAAACCATTGGTTGCTCAACAAATTGTCGCGTCCCACGAGACTTGTGGCATCCCCGGTAGTGCTGGTATTGAGTTGACAGGCAGCATCAAACCAGCGACGCGCGAACGCTATGTAAGTCTTGGCCGAAGGGGTTTGCCGAGGTACTGACTTTAGACAGTGGCAAGAAAAAAGCGTTTTCTACATGACTCCCCAGACGCTCGAGTCAGATCTAGCCTCCGGCATTTGCGACCCATCGAGAATCGTGCTGCTTGTCGTTGGTGAGCTAGGCTAGGTTGTTTTCCATCGTTTTACTGACCGTCTGTATGTTCCAGACGAAGCTCATCATGCAACTGGCGACTACTCATATAATAAAGTCGTCAGATTCCTCATGGCGAAGAACCCACATTTTCGCCTGCTCGCACTGACCGCGACCCCGGGGAACACCGCAGAATCTGTTCAGAAACTGATAGATGGCCTGCACATTAGCAGAATAGAAATAAGAAACGAGAACAGCATTGATCTAAAACCATACCTTTTCGAGAAGGTACGCATTGAAAGGAACACGGGTGACCCAATAATAACACAATGGCAGGTGGTACACAAGCACGTCCTTAAGCCAAAGGGCGACGTTTTCGAACTCCAGGAATTGTTCCGCAAGACGATGGATGTAAGTACCGGCATGCGAGAACCACGTCCTTACTGAATCGCAGCATACTTAGCCCCTGATGAAGCCTCTGAGAGGCCCAGGGTTGTTCCACGCTGGAGAGAGTTGCCTCACATTGCACCCTTTCAGACCAACAAAGATAGCGACTGACCGAGACGGCAAGGGGAGGTTCTATTGGCACCAGCTTAGCAATTTGTCGACCTTGGCTCGGGGTGTCTTATACTTGGTAAGTGGATATGCCGTTTGAAGATCTGTTTGCCTTACGATCCCTATTGTCCTCTCATCGACAGCTTACCGGTTCCATAAATTCATGTCGGGACTATCTGGAGGAAGTCCGATCGAAAGAATCGTCCGCTGAAGGGAAGAAACGGAAGGACACATTGTCTCAAAATCCAAACTTTCAGGCATTGATGAAAAAATTGGATGAACTCAAAGCCAAGGGCTCTACCCCCCATCCAAAGATGGAGAAACTCAAGGACATACTCATTAACTATTTCGGAACGCGAANNNNGNNCCCTGGAGACGACCGGAGCTGGTCGGCCAAGACTCTCGAGTGATGGTATTCTCCTCATATAGAGCTGTAGTAGAGGAAATCGTCAAGGAGTTAGACCAGCATCGCCCTTTGATCCGAGCTGCAGCCTTCATAGGACAAGCTACTGACAAAGCTGGGAGGAAGGGACTGAAGCAGAGCGAACAAATTGCCGTAAGCAGCCTCGCGTTACCCACAAATATCTCATGANTTACTATAGCATCTGCAAATCTANAGCTCATTGAAAAGTTCCAGAGGGGNGAGGTCAACGTATTGGTCGCTACCTGTATTGGTGAAGAAGGTCTGGACATTGGGGAGATTGATCTCACTATTTGTTATGACACCGATAAAGCACCCACGCGCATGGTATGACTCCTGTTTTGGCTTGTATATCTGCTTCGCTGACGCAAAGCCAGATTCAACGATTCGGACGTACTGGCCGTAAACGAGCTGGTGAAGTCCATGTGCTATTAGCCGAAGCTCGAGAAGAATTCAATCTTGACAAAGCCAAGGGCATGTACAAAGAGGTGCAGTAACCTGACTCAATCGCTGGGCAACAATACGAGCTTTACGGCGACGTTCCTCGCCTCCTGCCAGACAATGTCAAACCGGAGTGTGTTGAGAAGGTTGTAGAGATGCAGCACTANGTTCGGGAAGATTTAAGAAAGGCCAGGAGCAGAGATGCGAACGCCCCTACAGGGACTAAGCGTAAAAGGAATACCGATCCCACTCGCAACATACCGCCAGACATGCCGTCGAGTTTCACCTCAGCCAATAAAATTTGGAANACATTCACCAAGCAGTCGANTATTCCTCCAGATCTACCGGATGACTCGGATGAACTTGAAGCTCTTGGGCAGGACGACGACATTGACAAGGAGTTGGAATCTGGGATACTAGGTGTTGTTCGGCGAACCCAGTCTGACAAGCCTGTGCCAAAGAAAAAAAAGTCTTCTCCTGGACTCCGCCGGTCTGTGACGGCGGCCCCGAGCAAAGGCAAAACCAAGAAGTTGACTGCGAGGGAGAAGAAGCTGGCCCAGGAGTTGAAGGAGGCGCCTTCGGAAGAGCTTGCCAAACTAGGAGAGGACGACGATATGGATAGAGATATCGAACGTGGTTTATTCAGCGGCTCCAAGCCAACCAGCAAAGTTCATTGCAAGCCTTCNTCCTCAAAGAGAGTATTGATTCCAGATAAGCTTGATACGTATGAAATCTCCGATACAGAAGACGAGCCTGCGGAGGGTGCGTATTGGACGTNTTATGAATAGTCACGAGCTCATCGCGGATTACATAGGAAGCGACGATNAAATGGGTGCCAAATCAGAATATTCTCCCTTGCCAAAGAAGCTTCCAAATGTCGACGACATGGGCTGGCTAGTAGACGAAGACGAGGATATCTTCAATACGGCAGGGTCCACAGTGTCTGATTGTGCGACCTCCCCCACCTTCGACCGAGTAGTGCTCGACGACGACTCTATTGAAATCAGCCAGCCATATCCCTGCGAGGCAAAGGGGAGAGGGAAACACACATCTACACCTCCCCGCGTACCAGAATTGAGCTCTTCGCCTGGAGTTGAAATAATCAGCGAGACGTTGTCGCAACGTCCGCCCGCCCTCGGATTCCAGCCAGCATCCAAAGTGTCTTTCGCGCAAGAACCGTCTGGTTCGAAGAAGAGGAAGACGAATATGTCACCGCCTCCGGTTCCTTCGATCAGAAAGCCTCCTCCGTCACCTATCTTCGAGGAGCTCGAATCGACGCAATTCCCTATCGGAAAACCTAAGCGTAGACGCGTTGTCGCACTCGCGTCAGATGATGAAGATGAGGACGGTGCTGCTTTACACCGACTCAAGCGACGATCGGAAGAGTTAGACGAACGTCATATCGAGTCAACTCCCGCCAAGTCGTCCAGGAAAAAGAGGCCTTCGCCCGGGCGCAAAAAGCCTCACCGCGCTAAACCCTCGATGCTGGACAGAAATCGGAACATCATATGGGACGCCGAAGCTGCACATTCGGGTGACGAAGTCAGTGAGGGACGTTCCGACGACGAGGACGGAGAACGGTCGTCCGACAGGGATTTCATCAAAGATGATTCCTTCACTCAGGCCTCGCCGTCGTACGAGCAAACGCAAATCTATCGCCAGAGTTTGTTCACGCAGGCGCCTATGGGGGGAGGTGCACCGCTTTTCGGGAGGGGCCCTGCAAGAGGGAAGCCATTTGGGCGCATCGGTATGTCCAATAATCCTGGGGGGTACCTGCCTTCCAGCTCCCCCCCTCCACCAGACGAAGACTTGGACCACTACGAGTATGACAGCTTCATAGTACCGGACGAAGAGATGTCGATGGACGCAGACTTACGGTCAGACGATGCTGTTTTGGACTTGTGAATTAGCCTCGTAGACCATAAGTTGGTGTAATGTAGAACTTGGTTGTCTAAATGAGGTGTACACAGCCCTCGAAACCCTATGTTAATCGCTGCATAACCCCAAATCATATATTCAGCTAGAATTAGTTGTCCTTCTTCGCGCCTGGGAATTTTGCCGCTCTCCTCACATAGATATCCTTCAAAAAAGCGCCGTAGGAATTGGGGTCGGGGGCGACGAATCCGGCGGCCTTCTTTTCTTGTGCGAGGGTACGAACGACCTCAAGGAAGTCGCTGACGGCCTCTTCTGACGTTTGTATGTGCAAGACAAGGCGTGAGCCGCCGAGGACGAGGGGTTCGGGAAGAGCGCTACCACGTTCTGAGATTTCTTCATAGGTTACACCGACGGGGGCAGGGTCGTAGAAGATCATGCATGTCTCCGCGCGGCTGAGAATTCTGCATCCGATCTCTTCGAGACCCCATTGGAGGCGCTTGGCGAGACCATGCACGCGCACAAGCTGGGGCAGGTTGTGTGTAAGGGCGTATGCTGCCGATGCAGCCAAAATACCAGTCTGGCGCATGCCGCCGCCAAATAGTTTGCGGAACCACCGCGCTTTGGCAATGAATTCTTTTGAGCCAACTAGACATGAGCCGACGGGAGCGCCGAGGCCCTTGCTGAAGCAGAGCGAGATTGAGTCGAAAGGCTCGCAAAGGTCTTTTAACGGGGTATTCGTTTCAACAGCGACGTGCCAAATACGAGCACCGTCGAGATGGAGCTTGACGCCGACGGAATGGACATATTCAGATATGCGCTCGACTTCGTCTTGGGGTATGATGGTCCCGTTGAGGGTATTTTCGAGGGCGACGACGGTCGTGGGGGCGCTGGAAAAGACAGGATTTGGATATTGATTCGAGAAAATGGGAACCGCAAGTACTCACAAATGAATATCAGAGCTGAGGGCGATATTGTCCTTGATATCCTCCAACGTCAGGTGGTGTTTGTTAGAAGGATGGACAGTGATGAGATGAGCACCAGAGTGGAAAGCAGTGCCACCCGCTTCATACCTATCGGGGTTGACCTATATTGAGCCACGTTCTCGCCAGGAAAACCATTCGGGTACTCACTTGTTAATATGTGACCTGTGGTCGACAAGGACCGAGTAGGGTGGCTGTTGCAAGTGAGTTCGAAGGGCGATTTGGTTTGAGGCAGTCCCAGACGCGACGAAGAGAGCGGCTTCCTTGCCAGTGATTTTCGCCATATGCGCTTCTAAATGCCTGTCGAACGCAGAGTCCCATTTGAGGTTGCAACTTCCTCGGAATGACACCGGCGGAACTTACGCTGTGGAAGGGTCGAAGTACACGTCGTCGCCGAGGGTAGCGCGAACAGCGTATTCGTACATCTCTTGTGAGGGTACTATGAAGTGACATATCGTTGAGAAACACTTTCAGGCTGAGTGGAATGGGGCGAAGAACCTGTTACGGTATCCGCTGCAGCCCAGGCTCATATCAGCATTAGCCTGTCAGCTTTTGTTCGTGACTCACAAATGAACGTCCTGGATATCTCGTTCCTCTTCGCTGCGTTATCTTCAACGTGGTTTTCTGAGATAAGATCGAGCTTGATTTCTTCGAGGATGGGGGCGACATCCTTGATGGTAGGACTGCTCGAGTTGGCTCTGCGCATTGTAAATAAGAGGTGCCTGCGAACAAGGAAAGGGAAAGGGGTGAGTCTGAGGCAACGACGGATTGGAGAAGAAAAGAGAGAAGCGACCATGTGGAAACGGCCCTGGATGGGGCTTGGGAAACGGAACAAGAGAGCAGGCGAGGATGACTGTTCGTGTGTACGATAAGCCGGCTGCGATCCGAGCCTCGCCATCACCACATATCCGCGCGACATGCAGCAGGGAATTAGGCGCTCGACTGTGTTCCAAGCTTGCTGGCTCCATCCTCGCCGTCGCAACGATGCGCCCTACAGGTTGTCATTGAACAGTCCAGCACCAACCCCCGAACTATGCTGCCTGCCGCGTCGCCGGTGTCGCACATTGTCTTGTCGTCCTGAGGGCGGTCGGTGTCGGTGATCACAGATTTTTCGATCATATTAGGTAATACAATAGGAAGGAATCCTCGAGGTTTCTCTCCTTGCTTGCTTTGACCAAGCTCGTCACTGTTTCCTCCTTCTTCTGTCGTAATCGTATACCCTTTGCAGAAGAGAAATAGAAATGGGAAACGTATGTCTTACCCGACCGCTCAATGTGTCAATGGCGACTCACCGAGATGCCCAGGGAGCCAAAGCCCAGCAGAAGAGGGAGAGGAATGCGAAGGACGCCAACAAGGGCGGCAAGTCCCAACTCAAGGTCAACGAGGCTGCAAAGACAATTGTCTGCCAGACTTGCAGACAGCCATTCGTAAGTTTAGGGTCCAGCTGCTGACGGTTTGGCGCTTACTGGGTGTATTCACTTGCAGATGAACACGACTCGTGCTCCTGCGTAAGATCATCTAGCCCATTTCCCTACCTTGAGTGCTGAAACTTCTGGATTCCAGTCTCGAAGAGCACGCTTCCAGCAAGCATAGCAAGACTGTTGCCGAGTGCTTCCCCTCCTTCAAAGCATGAAGTACCGATAGCTTCTCCCTTTCCGCTCGTTCTTGCCAGTTGTGATACCATGGGGTAGACTTTGAATGGGTTTCCGAGAATTATGTATGTCGGCATTATACTCTAACGGGATCCATACTTTTCTGTCGACATGCGCACCCGAACCACCCCACTCTTCCACCGCTCCTGACCTCCTCCCCTCAGGCCCTTGTGGTTTTGAGTTGGTGTCAAGTTCTCCGACCATTGGGTAGTGAAAGTGCATCCACGCTATGTTGGCGAGGCGCGTCGAGGAATCAGAGAGATCCGAAAGCGCTCCCGCTTCCGGGAGCAGCACCGGCGGCCTGCGTTGCAGCCCCACGGCTCTGTAACTTCTCGCCGACTTTCTTCTGCACCTCATTGTACTTCGCGACACACTTGTCGATACAGACGCTCTCGCCCTTATTGAGATCTCCGTCGCCCGGGTACCTTCCGCCGACGCACTTGGCGTAACACGAACTGGTAGGGGTATAAATGAGGGCAGTTGCATGGAAACATGCGAAGACTTACGAGACCATGCGGTTGAAAAAGTCGGTCACGGTGTCTAGTCTATGCAGGCGGGTGAGTTTCCTGTCGCGAAAGTGCCAGCAGAGTGGAAACGCACTCGGTGACGGCCATTTCGATTTTCTCATAGTTGACCGCGCTGGCGTTGGCATTTGAGCGACCTCCAAGGAACGACATTATACGAGAACTAGTGGGTGGTCGGAATAGTAGCAGGGGCGTTGTGGAAGAGCGTGAGCGGGTTGGCCGAGGACGATGGCACCAACTGACGCCAAGTCACGTTTTCGGCGTCCCGATCAAGCAGCTCGCCCGGTCAAAAAAATCTGGCGCCCAGTCTTTCACTCCCAAACCACCGCAAAATGGCTGCAACGGTCCCCGTCCATCGTTGCCGCTTCGTCGACGCTACGCCCTCTGCAATAACGGCCCTAGCTTTTCCCCCACTACCCTTGCCGTCAGTGAAGGGCAAGTCCAAGTCCACCGACCCCCCGCCCCGGTCATTGCAGNATGGGCTTCTTGCCATCGGGCACGCCAATGGAAATATCGACATCTCAGAGTGGATGGGCTCAGACCACGAGCCCGCGAGCTCGCAAGGTTGGGTCGTGAGGCAGGTACGGGTTCACGTTGGGCTGATTGGGTTTCTTGAACTAATCAGCACGGGGTATATCAGACTTTGCCCGGCCCATACCCTTCAAAAGTCGACGCCCTTGCCTTAGCTATTCGCCACCCGGATGCATTGCGCGATGATGTCGTGCCCAAGCAATCCGATCTTCGACTCTTCAGCTCGGGTGGAGGAAGTGAATTGATTGAGTGGGATATGGAAATGTCACGGATTAAGGTTCGTTCTGCAAGCACAATCTGGGTTGTGTTCTGAGGCGCCGTCCGCAGAGAACTATCAGTTCCCAGGGAGGCTCGATATGGTCGCTCGCTGTGAACCCCACATCCACACTTCTCGCTCTGGGCTGTGAAGACGGCACTGTTCGTATTCTCTCCTTGGAGAACGATACCTTGACCCACCACCGTCGCATAGGCAAAGTGAAGTGCCGCATGCTTAGTCTCGCGTGGGGACCTCCTGTTCCCAAGCAAACAAGAAGACCTCCACCCGCACCTAGACAGCGTCAGGCCGATTCCGATGAGACGAGCAGTGACGACGACGACGACGATGAATGGGAAGACTCGTGGCTCGTAACCGGATGCTCGGATAGTAGTTTAAGGAAGTGGGACGTGAAAACTGGCCAGTTGATTGAGCGCATAGGCATGGACAAAATCCGGGGCGAGAGGACTTTGGTCTGGACAGTAGGAGTGCTTGGGTGCGTTTTGCACCGGCTTCTTCACTGCGAGTTTACTTATTCTTTCTCGCAGCGATGGCACCATTGTCTCGGGAGATTCGATTGGTCTTGTCAAGTTCTGGGATTCCAAGACCTGCACCCAACTGCAAAGTTTTCAAGCTCATGGAGCCGATGTCCTCTGCATGACCATCAGCCCTGATGGAAAGGCAGTTTATACCTCTGGGGTCGACCAGAAAACGGTGCAATTCTCTCTCGTCAAGACTTCATCATCCGATAGCACCGTGTCCTCCCCGACGCGGTGGGCTCAGACTGGGTCCAAACGCATGCATTCACACGACGTTCGTGCACTCGCAATCTGGCCTCCCTACACCCCCGTCCCCCCTTTTCTCAAGCGACCCATCCCTTATGGCACAGCGCCGATACTTGCTTCGGGTGGTCTCGATATGAGCCTCGTCCTCGCACCTGCCGCCTTGACTTCAAATACCACTGTCAGAATTACCAATCCTCTGGTCACCAGTGTTGAAGCCACCTTTGAGGATGCATACCACAGGAGGGTTGCGTACTCGCAAGAAGGACAGGTCCGCGTATCACAGGGAGCAAGACTAGTCTCTACCGTGAACGAGACCGGTTTGACGGTGTGGAGGATAATCAGCAGGGAATGTACGCCAGAATCTTTGCCCGACATGGAACAGGATGCACCGGATCGCACCCCGAGCCCCGATGTTATGAGTGGCTGGGAGAAGGTGCTTGAGATGGACCTACGTATCCACTCTAATATCATCACTCACGAGATCTCTCGAGACGGTTCGTGGCTTGCAGTTTCGGATCTCTACGAGACAAAACTTTTCCGCCTCCTTTCGGAAAAAGGTGGTTTGACTCCGAAACGTGTACGCAACTTCAGCTCAGTCATCCAGCCGCACATTCCTGCCCTTCCTCAAAAGCCGAGTGGACTTGCAAACCAGCACATGTTCCGCGGCACTGGTTCGCTCTCACTAAAATTCACGCCGGACTCCTCGAAACTTGTTCTTGCAACCACTGCTCCCTCGTATATCCTCGTTGTTGACCTCAATGGCGATACTCCTAAGGTGTTACGGAGACTCGACCACCATCTCATGCAAGACATTCATGCCGGTGATAGGGTTGTGGCTGGCAAGCCCAATGGGTTCGCGAAACTGCATGTTAATGGCGATGTGGAGATGAAGGACGGTAGCGAAAGCGAAGAAGCGGATGGCACAGGCAGTGGCGACGAGGAACCTGTCTCCCAGCCTGCCTCCAGCGGGCGCTTATCAACTACTGTTCGCGTCCCACACCTTGCGATCAGCCCTGATGGCCAATGGTTGGCTTCTTCATCGCACTGGCCTTCATCCAGTTCTGCTTTCTCATCCTCTGCACCTGCGCATACCTCGACGAAAACACACATCTACAATCTCGACTCCATCTCTCACCAAACCACTCTCCCATCATTCCCCCTCCCCGTTCAGCACCTCGCCTTTATTGAAGCGCCCGCCTCATCATCTTACTCTTCCTCTTCAAACCTTCTCCTTACCTTCCCGAACAACTCTGTGCAGGTATATGACGTCGAGCAGAGGCACTTCCCATTATGGGGAAAGACTCTCTCTGCAGTCGTTGACCAAAGGCTGAGGCACATGCATGATGCCGTTCTCGGGGCGTTCACCGCATCGGGCAAGCCTGACGATGGAAAGAGCGTGAAGAAGGCCCTCATCTTATGGAGCGCAACCTGGATGTGCAAAATTGCACTTGACTCAAGCCTTACACGCCCCGCTTCTTCAATAAGCGCTACCAACCCGCTCCTCGCATCCTCCAGAAAGAGCGCCGGGGGCAGCAAGAAAAGAAAGCAACCGCGGACGAGGGGGATGATGACGATGGGGTGAGACCGGAGCAGGATGTTTCCCGTACGGTCGATCTGAAGGTGATCACCACTTACCGCCCTATTTTGAGGGTGGACAAGATTGTGAATGGGAAAGGCGACGATGAACTTGTGGTCATTGAAAGGCCGCTGGTAGACGTTTTGGCGACTTTGCCTCCTGCGTACTTCAAACATCGGTATGGGAGATCGTAGCTGTCGGGCAGTATATCTTATCTTGCACTCAATCATTGGTCGCTCCTTGGCTGTCCGCGGCGGGGAATATTGCTTGATTGTTGGAGTCTACATTATAATAGTGGCTACTTAGAGCCCGACAGCTCATCTTCCGATAATGCGTACAGCTGTTCATCATCATACCCGGTCGATTTCAAGCAGCGCAAGGCTTTCGAGGATCTAATCGAAGTGACTCTCCTCGAAGTTGGAGATTAGATACCGTTGAATAGAGGTTAATCTGCTTGGATTCGAGCATCTCCCACTAGTAGAATTCGTCGTCGATCTCAAGGTCACTTGCGGTACATTCGTACTCCTCTTCGTCCTCCTCGTCTTCCTCCTCGAGTTCATCATCCTCGCCTTCATCCTCCTCGTCCTCCTCGCTCTCGTCCTCGCCCGTTTCCCCATCTGACACTTCGATCACGGGGGGCTTAACAGGCTTCCGTATGTTCACCGAGCCATCCCAGAAGAACTGCATACCTGGCAACCCAATCCTCTGGAAACATTCCGTAACCGCCCTTGCGTCTGGGTGGTCAAAGTTCTTAGCTTCAGTGATGAACAGATTTCTCAGGCCGTATTCCTCCGCTCGAACTTCGAAGAGCCTCAGGGTTTGTTTGAGGGCTTGAGGCTCTTCGTCGTCGTGCTCATTGAAGTCTGTCAAATGGAAGTGGAGGACCTCCAAGGCTGGGCAGTACGGCCTCGGTTTCTGTCTGCTTGCTGAAGTATCTTGAGAATGATGCATGGCGGGGTCGGATGACATAGCGTCCAGAAGGTATTTCATCCACGTCATCCGTAGATTGATGACGAGGAGCGCGGGCATGGTATGCAGCATCTGCGCGTATACACTGCTGTGTATCGACCAAGTGTTGTCAACCGTGAAAAAACGAACAGTCGCCAGGTCTAGGTAGTTGTTGATGAGCTTGAAGATATCGTGCACGGGCAGCTTGTTCACCGTGAATTCCATCCGAAGCTTCGAACCGAAGGAGAAAGGACGAAGTGCGCCAGGAAGATGAATGGGAGGTGGTAGGAAAACGCATTCAAACCTTGGGCAGCGAGACGAGCTATGGATGTCGACAATAGCCAAGGAGTCGATATCGCGCCGAGGGGCATCGTCCGCCTTGTCCTTCCATGACATCGAGAGGGCACCCAGACATTCGTTGAATTGAGCCACATCGAAGGTGGTCGCGTCGCCAAATTTGACGTCAATCCAGGCGGCCCTGGGGATTAGGATCGCTTCAAAGAACTGTTTGGCCACCTTGGTTAGGGCGACGAGCTTGACATTGCGAAGCGTCATCGGAAGAGCGACCGGGGTTGGGATTGAGCTATCTTGTTTCTTCCGTTCCGAAAATGCGTTCACGAGGTGAAGGGTTTCTAGGCGGGGCATTTGTGAGACAGCCGTGCAGAAAGCGTCCACTGAGGGGCGGCTGTCAGCGCTGCCGTACCAATGCGGCTGCGTCTCCTCGATGTGGAGGCGAGTCAGGGCGTGGAGCTTGGGTATTTTCCATTTGAATGCCGTCTTGGTCAAAGACATGTATGTTAGCGCAGGGGCCCCTCTATCGAGGAAATCTTCAGGCAAGGCGTTGTTCCTGGTATTGTTGCTGCAGTCGAGAACTAGATATTGAAGTTTCTTCGGCACACCAACGAAGTAAGAGAAAAGCGTCTTCAAGTCGGTAGCGCTGCTGTCACTGTACCAGCTACCAGATGCCTTGCCTTTGACATCTAAGCAGAACAGGCGGTCCGTCTGAGAAAGGACCTTTTTGAGCTTTTCTCCCCATTTGCCGCGATCTTTGTAGTCCTCAGACGGGAGTTCACGAATCACCACCGTCATGGGAAACTCCCGCGACCGCGCTAGACAGAGGTCTGTGAAGTTGTGTTTCTGGAAGGTGATAGTTGACCATAACTCCCGCGAATCCAGTGCCACTGCGCGCCAATATCGGCACACCCACGCAAGCCTGGCCCAACTGAGCTGCGTAATAGCGGGTTTGTCGTCTTCGAGCACCAAGGAGGAGAGGACGAGGAAAATGTGAGCCAGGATTTCGCGGGGTAGACGGCATGTCGGAGTAAGACTGTTGAGGTAACTTTTCAAGGACGCGATATCCCTTTCGACTTCGAGAACGCGTCCATCGATAACCGTTCGTCGCGTCTTCGTGTCCGAGTTCGCGAAGCCCAAATTTAGAACCCTCTGCGAACCGGCACTCAATTTGTCGATTCTGGTAATAGCGGGTTCAGGTCCAGGGACTGGCATGATCTTCGCACCAGACTGTCAGCATCTTAAAGGCGCCGTAGCANGCACACCGAGACTCACGATAGAGACGACGGGTTTGTTTCAGGCCCTTTTCCTCTNAGATGAGAGAGGGAGAGAACGGTTCAGAANGCGACATACGTTTAACGTTACTTCAAGTTGTCGTAGCGCGGAAAACCACGTGCACCGCAGTGCCAAGCCCGATTCCCGACGTCCCACAACGATAGAGGCAAATGCAATGAAAGGGAACGCGGACTCGTCGTTTCGAGNCAATGCATATAACAAAGCGACATAGCGAATGAAACAGGGCAGCAAAGATACAACACTATCACNCCGACAATATTAATCATTAATTAGCACACTTGGAGCAGTTATACACGCCGATTCTTCCTACGATACCAATATCCATGACGTGCGGCAGGAGAGCAGGCGATGTAGTCCTTCGATGACTTCGGTCATCAGGCTACCACTAGATCAGAGCTGAGCTTTGATCACNACAGTGCTCTAGCGGCGGGCACCACCAGCGGCGGCAGGAGCGTCGGCGGAGGATGGCGCAGTGGGTCTGGGCAGTGCGATTGGAAGGGTGTTGTAGTTTTGTGAATTACGGAGAGNTGTTNGATACGCAGNAGANNTCTAGNGTCTGAAACAAAGNCTTTGAAANTNCAGTCTACATACTCNTNTAATACGTANTTGGTTGCCGGGGCTACATACATTAGAGAAACCTGAATACTGTAAGAGAAGAAACAACGCCGAAACAAAGGTTCGGTNTTGCTCACGGGAAGCTGGGGTTGGAGATAATTAGGTACGAGGGAAGGCAAGGCAGCATCCAAGCAACAGAGCTTATGCGATCGCCAGCTCACACTATGATTCCGTAACGNTGAAGAATTTCAGCCANAACGTCGGAAAAGCTCNTTCGATCGTTGCGGTCNCCGCACGTCGATCATCGCCGGTAGACTAGACNNTGGGTNTCCGCGCGGTACCGTCGGGTGGCTGGGAGNACATGTATACATTGTCGAGGGTGTCATATAGAAANGCGGATATGACAAGGATAGGGGAGATATATGAAAAAGTTAATATCGCTGAGGACTACGGAGAAANTGTTTGAATTTTTCTCGTCGGTGACAGACGGAGGCGACAGGCAGCAACCCGTTTACCACGGTGCGAGGCTAGGTGGGACAACGCAGGTGAGGAGTCGGAAGAAGGCTTAGGACGCGGAATACGCTGCATACGTCGNNGCAGCACCACACCGGCTACCGGGCCTCGGTGTNATACCGTNCGTGGATCAAAAGGGAAATTTTGGAGNGCGGGTGTTGCTGTCGCAATGTCGAGGAGCGGAAGGAGCAGTATCAAAGCACGACCGGGATGAAATTTGGGCCTCTCCATTCCATTCCTNNGNGCGTTGCGACGACCGGGNGGTCANCGCNNNNACGNANAGGNTCNNNGNGNNGNCNNNGAGNG
>JANDKE010000866.1:0-19010 GCA_027627275.1 Coprinellus aureogranulatus | reverse complement strand
GAGAATTGCCATTCAGGCTCTCAATCAAAGCAAGAAACCAGAACATAAGAATACGATCAGACTCCCAATGCACGTCCCGGATCCTAGTATCTTCCTGGGGACGGACGAGGTCAACCTGGCCATCTACCTCGGTACCTGGGTCGCCTCCCGCAATGTTCACTTCCAGAATCTCTCCGAGGGTGCCAGCCTGCAGGACGTCAACAAAAACCAGTGGCGGATGTTCCTAAATTCCATGGCCAAGCATATCCCCGGAGCGGAGGCCGACGCTCGTCACCCTACAGCGCCCGACTCTGCAGGTACAGCGCCATCGTCAAGGCCATCGCCTACCAGCTTGAACCACTCCTCATCGCAATCCTCTCTTGCATCGACATCATCTTCGCTGTTTCAGCAGTCGACTTCCCGTCTTCCGTCGTCGTCACGTTTCGCTCCGTCCATTGGTATAGCTCCGTCGGTTGGCCCGTCGTCCCTTTCGAGCGCTCACCCTTCATCGCTCCCCTCCAAGCCTCCTAAGCAACAGACTGCAGCTCAGCAGGACAAACAGAAAAAGCGCCGCAAAACCAATCCCTACCTCGACGGCCTTCCAATTCGCTCAGAACGTCTCACGGGAGTGACTTACTTCGAGCAGAGTGTCCGTTTGAACTCGGTTGAGGATCTGCGTCGCACTGTAGTCCCCCTTCTCCCTGAAGTTCTATGGGAGATCCGAGAGGGTGGTTGGCGTCTCGAGCTCATGGCGCTAGACCAAGCTCTGGCTCGATCTCGCTACCCCTCCGCGGATGACGATCTCGTGGCTTCAAGCGAGGCCCGCCATGTTCGCCTCCAGCGAGAGACTCTGCTGCGCCGTGTATTCCCTGCTCGACACGGGACCAGTTGGGCGAGATTTTCGTGTCTGAGATCCCCACAGAGGATCGGGGCTTGGCCTCATACCACTGGACCAATCGGTATCCCTACGTCTTGGCTTTGCGTGAGGTGGTACTGGATTGGGATGGTTGCCCCGACACGATCGTAAACGCCTTGCTGGCAAAGCTCGAGATCACCACTCTCAAGCTGGAGAACGCCGTCGCCGAGTTCTACTGCCAGTCGTTCTTCTCCACTTTTGGCCGGCATCCCTTCGTTCCCTGTCGTCTTCCCTATCGCGCTCGCAAGAGGGACGCTGCCGTTCGGGCACACGGGGACTTAAGCTACTGTGAGTTCTTCTTCATATCACCCCCTTCATGAAACTGACAATGGACTCATAGAATCTTTGTCATATCGCTTATTTCTGGCTGGCTATTCATGTACATGTACGTATTCAAGTTTCGCCATGTCCTGGAAGCTGGTTGGCTTATCATCTCCTAGATCGTTATCTGCTCATCTTGTGCCTTCTACCCGCTTTTCGTACCTATTGCTTTGTGTAGGCCTTTCTCTTTCCTTGCCGTTCCTCCGCTATTAACCCGCTTTTCTCATAGACTTGTATCATCATCTTCTAAATGAACCGTTCTCTCTCTTGGATTCTCCGAGGTTGACCCTCAGCAGTGTTCTCTCGCCTGGTGAGTCGGCGTTAGCCACATTGCCTCTTGTTCGTCTCCCCAACCCTCGTTGGACGATGTCCTTCAAGGCCCCTCGTGGCCCTCGGCTCTCTGCCGCGACCCCGTTGCGTCGCAATTGGGTGCCTGCTCGAGGAAATTCGGTGAAGGCACCACGTCGTCTCAAGAAAAAGGGACTTGTCCTTGTGCCTCAGGTTGACATCACAGTGGGTGGCCGGCGTTTTACGCAGAGGAGGTCCCACCGTACTCGTCGATCGCTGAGCCCCCCATCTGGCGAAACGACCCCTTCAATACCCGAACAAAGGGATAGGCAGCAGATAGAGTGGGAGCGCTGGGAGAAGCTGCTCACTGACCTGATCCCAACCTACCTCAACCTCTTACATGACTCCTCAAATCTGCGGTCGATCAAGCGCGATATCCCCCGTGTATGTGGGTGCTCCCGCACGCGTTCGCTCTCAGTTACGGTATATGGGATGGATGGTAAGTTTCATGTTAATCGTAAATGATTTCTGTCTGACATCCCGCTGTAGATATGGCTACGGTTCGGGTGTGCCCGTGCTCAGCAGGAATCCAGCTTCTTCAAAGCGGGTACTTTCCCTCTGCACCTTTGCGACCAACAGTCGCATTCGACGTTAAAATGCTCGAGTTTGCTCGCGAGCTTTACCTGCGTTCCTCGCCGAATAGGTCTGCCTGGACCGCAGCCCTTGAATCATACCTCCGGGGACGTGGTTACATCGTGACAGGTGTTGAGAAGACACGGCGGAAATTTGCGAAGGCTGCAAGATACTATTCTCTTCTTCTCGCTCAGACTGAGGTGTACGTTAGCCGCCGCATCTCCTTCCTATCCTCCGTCGAAGGTGGTGAGGATGATGGTGATTGGGTTGATGCTGAGGATGACAACGAGACCGCTATGGATTACCTCGCCCTCTGTTGTCCTATGTGCTTTGGCGCCGTTGCTCAATCGGATGAGCTAGCTCCGTGAGTTTTGCTTTCTTTTGATACACTGCTTACTGACCGCTAAGACAGTGCCGATATTGTCGTCTGCATTGACGCCTGTTTCACGCACAAGCGGCGGAAGCCCGCTCGTGGTTCTGGGAAGCGAGACCCACCTTTCCGACATCCTCGTTCAGCGTTTCTGACCGACGCAGAGCTGCACTTGGCGAAGTCCATCGTGGAATCATCTCGAACCCCAGCAGCACCTCCTGACCCTGCCGCTACTGAAGATGTTGTCGAGGATGGGATGAAGCTCCCGGAGTCGGTGCTAAATGGGTGTTCCGGTTCATTCAAGGCTGCTGATGAATCGCAGACCAAGGCGAGCACAGGGTTTTTCGACGACACCGGTCTAATGGCTGTCCTTTGCCGCCACGACCGCCCTGTTTTTGTAGCGAATGTTCGAACCGCAGGCGAACAGCAGTTCTACGCGATCGGCCTGATCATCAAGCTATTCAAGTCTATCCCATCTCATTGGCGTGTTGGCATCCTCTACGATATTGGATGCCAGCTCCATCGTAGCTGTGTCAAGTGGGATTTCATTCCTGATTATCTTGATCGAATTATTTGGGGTGTTTCTGTATTCCATGCATATGGCCACCAGTGGCCGTGTCAGCTGGTGTATCATCCCCAAAAGTGCTCGGGTTTTGGGTTGTCCGATGGGGAGGGTTGCGAGCGGTTTTGGAGCAGCATTCAGGGTCTCATTTCTTCTCTCCGCATGTCTGGTGTATGCCCCTTCCACTCCTGATCTCATCGCAAAATACTCAATTACGATCACAGTATCACCAGCGCCTTCTGTCTCTAGACCTTCAAATATGGTTCTTGAAGGATAGCGGTCTCTTTCAACTCGCCTCATGGTTGAACCGGAAGTGGAATGCATGTATGCAGCGGAAGGAACATGCGAAGGCTACGTTGGTAAGGATAGAAACAGATTTCAGCACCGAGGACCTTCAGGCTTTATGGGATGATCAAGTGCATGTTCAAACTCGCCCTCTCGTTTCAGCAACAGCAGGACTCGCAAAGGCTTCAATCCGAAAAATCGTTCAGCTGAAAGCTTACAAGAGTTCATTGAAGCGGGAAATCAGCGAGTTGGAGGATAACATTGATGGAGGAGACACAGACACAGACGAGGCAGTAGATAAGCGTGCTCGCTTGGTGGAAAAGCTCAAGACAGTCGACCTTCAGATTAGGCGGAGGAATGCTCAGCTTGGTATCACGGACAAGGCGAATTTGAAGAGGTTGGAAGATAACAAGTACCTGAAGGTCAGTGCTGACACCACTCAATACCTTTCGAAAGTGACAGCCTTCCAGCTTCGGATGCAGGCACGGGCTAAGAAGGAGCGACTCCAGACCAAGTTACGAGAGCGTAGATTCCAGCTTGATAGGTCAAACCGCGTGTACTCACAGCAATCTGCCTCTGGTATTCATCCTATCCATCCCTATCCCTCTCGCATTCGGGCTAACTTGGTTTCAGAACGTCGTTTGGAGTACCGCATCCATTCAACAGCCAGCAAACACAGCGCCTCAATTCCCAAGACAGTCAAGGATTTCAACACATTGTGTGACCAGATCCAAGAGCTCATTCGCAAACGCCATGCTCCTCGCAATGCCAAGGCACCAGAAAAGATAAACCTCGCTTCCCTCTATTCCATGGATATCGACAGTCCCATCTGGGACTATCAAGGTCTTGATGAAAATGAAGATGAACCTCCACTCTGGCTCAGCAACGATGATGTGCGCGATGGTATCAAGGCTTTGCTCACTTGGCAGCGCTGTCAGGAGGAAGAGTGCTACCTGGCACGTGAGGCACTTTTGCTTCAGACATGGTACCACCAGGAGTGGGACCGTGTCACTCATGCGATGTGCATGTCAACAGGTGAGTGTACACATAATCACTATATCACATTCACTTACCCTCATAGGTTCATTCAAATATTACTTGGGGCTTCAGCACAGTCGCTTGCTGGAACTTGGCGCCCATTGGAGTTGCATTCTTGGCAAAACTGGGCTTTCGGAATATCTGGATGACTGGGGACCAAGCAACGATGAGTTTTTGGCTGTTCTCCAGAGGCGCTCCAGCACATCTGGTACAGCTGGTGCCTCTGCTTCCTCTGACATGTCCCAAGATTCCGAGGGGTCAGATGCTGATGATAGTAGTATTCTTTCTGAATTCGAAGCACTGCAGCTGAATGACAGTTCAGATTCGAGTGCAGAGTTGGACTCTGGTGTAGATAGTGGGAGTGATGAACCTCCCAGAAAACGGCAACGTGGTCATTAGAATATCAGTATGTACATCAAGTGTATTGACTAGATAATCTATTTGTGGTCTGTTCTACCATGATCACGCAGGGAGGCTGCCCGTAGATGTGGGCCAAGCCATCTATCCAAGTTAACCTGAGTTACCCTGATGATGTGGGCTAAGCTTTTTTGCATGTGTAGCTGAGCTGCTTTTCATATGTGAGCTGAGCTACTTTCTGTATGCAAGCTGAGCTGCTGAAAAATACCTAGCTGAGCTGTCTTCACCATGAAGCTGAGCTGTCGACTTTACCATGAAGCTGAGCTGTCGACTTTACCATTGAGCTGAGCTGTCTTNATGCCAGACATTGGTNNNCTGATGCTGTATGCGCATTCGAGCTGAGCTGTATGCGCATTCGAGCTGAGCTGTATGCGCATCCAAGCTGAGCTGTATGTGCATCTGAGCTGAGCTGTATGCACATCTGAGCTGAGCTGGACATTGCTTAGGCTGAGCTGCATTTAATTCCTTGAGCTGAGCTGAAATCCGGGGCAGCTGAGCTGCTTTGATGATGGTGAGCTCAGCTTATATAGCTGCAAGCTGAGCTGCCAGTGGGACCCCGGACACCCTTAGTGTAAGACTCAGCTAACCTCAGCTAGACAAAGCTGCCTCCAGCTGCTTTCGGGAGGAGCTGAGCTGTGGTCAGCTGATGGCAGCCATGTCCAGCTGTCCCCAGCTATCACATGGTAGCTGAGCTTATCTATGTTGCTCCAGCTCAACTCCAGCTCAGCTGTTTGGTTCAGGCGCTGAGCTACCATGGGCTGAGCTACCAGCTTGCCCACACTTAGTGGGGGAGCTGAGGGAGCTTGATGTGACTAAGTGTCGTCCAGCTTGTGTGACCTAGGTGGCAGATGCAGAGGTTCCGTTCGACAGCCTCCACTACTTCCATCAAGTCCAACGCCATGCCGTCAAATAACTCGCTCCCAGAATCGAAGAACTGGTCCAGTTTTTTTCGAAGGGCTGCTCGTTTCTTCTCCGTCTCAATCGCCGCTGCCCCAGACTTTGCCGCTGAGCGCTTAGCTTTGATAAATGCCCGTAATTCAAGCCTATGCAATTCGGGTGAGTTTTGCATCTACCATGTTGGACTCGATCGGCCGATACCCACTGTTCTTCCTGAATGCGGACACCAGACGCAAGCCACTCCGCTACTCCGCGTCGATGCCCCTCCTCTAGCTCATCATGCATCAAACGGACTTGAACCTCGTTCTGTCCTTCAGCTACAACGCGAAGCTCAGACCTTTTGTATATAAGTGATTGGATAATTCACCCACCTTCGAAAGCAGCCGTTTTGTAGACATCCATTGCTTGTACATCCCCAGCTAAACGGCTTTCGTGCGCCTTCTGCATGAGCTTCTTCCATTTCCTTCTTTGTCTGGCTGAGCACATCTGAGTTTCGTTGAGCAACTTAAAATCCTTCTCGGCCGCGGCGAGACCTTTCTTTGCTAATTTGTGTTGCTTGTTTATCCAGGTTTCTATGCGCCTAGGAGTCAGCCAGGTGCCTCGACATTGTATGTCTCGTCCTCACCCATTCCTAGAAATTTCTTCCAATTATTATCCATCATGCAAGCATTTAGAACCGCGATGCGTCGGGCAATGGTCATGTTCTTGGTCATGTTGGCGGCTCCGTTTAATCCCGCCCACAAGGATTCCAATATTTCCCCCGCGGCCATTCCGGCTCCAGGAGCAAAGGTGGGTGCAAATCTGGGAAGGCACTCTTCCTTGTGGCCATGGACATGAAATAGTCCAATGAGGAAGAGTACAGCCGCCTCTGGAGGTATCGATCCCTTGAGGAACTCGCTTTCGAAACGCTGGCGAAACCGAACCCAAAATTGGCAGTTGATATCGTACGCGAGCATCAGTCCCAGAATGTCCCCCGCCTTCGTCGTCTCATACGCTTGCGAAATTGAGTAATCGGCATTGGCCTGCCTATAATCCGTGTTCAACGTTCAATATTGACACCGTTACAATTACGTATACGTACTTCTCCCCTTTCTGCATGTCCACAACCGAGCCAGGGGCAAAGCAACCGTGCCTCGTGCAGGCCGTGGCGACGATGCCAGTGGAATCATAACCCTTCTTCGATTTGTTCTTGTCGGCAATTGCGCGAAGTTGGTTGCATGTGGGCGGCTGTGGTCGATCGGCTTAGGTTCCTAACGTACGGCGAACGGATGAAGCTGACCTCTGTCTTCTCTTTCACAGATTTGAGGAATCGGCCGAATCGTTGGATTTCGGCAAAGTAGTGAGCACCGTCGGTCAACCACGCAGCAGTATCGGGACCCAAAACTTGAAGGTGATCGAGAACGAAGTTCCCATCGAGCGTAAGGTACCTCCAAAATCTCCACCTGCAGCGCCAACATCAGCACTCGATGATATACGCCTATGGAGAGGGAAAACGTGCTGGTCACCGAGGTTCCTCCAATCGCTGGGTAGGTTCAAGCCGTCTTGTGGACATACCGCGCAGAAGAATGCCAGTTCCCCCTTTCCAGGAGTTCTCACCCGAATCTCAGTTATCCCGAATCCGTTGCGCTTCAGGTCAATCAAGTGGTCATACTGTTGTGAGACGCGAGCCAGTTCTCTCCGACGTTCCTGTCGGAAAATTAAGCGCGGGCTATCGAGAAGATGGTTGTACTAACCAGGGATTCAGAGGGGAAGGTATAGTTGGTAAGTCGTCGAAGTAGGGAGCAATAGTGTTCAAGAGAGAGATGGGAGTCCACGGTGCTGAGATGATAGTTCTTCAGGAGTTGGAACGTGAAGACGGTCTCAGTTTCGGTTTGGGTTGATGGATATAACCCCGCCTTGAGCAACTGCAGGTGGGTTGCCCTGGAATCCGGGCAGAAGCAAGGGAAAAGGGGTAATCGATGGTAACCGTTGGTGTGCACAACATTCACCATAAGTCCCCCTCCAAGTTCTCCTCTCTCCTGCCGGAATCCGTAGCTTGGATCCTGGTCGAAGGGTTTGACGTTCTTCGAGTCGAGAGAGGCCAGCCTTATCACCATTTCTTCGAGCGCGTCCGAGACTTCTGGTAGTACGGACAAGGTGCTCCCCTATGTCCGAGGCAGATGACCGATCCAACGTGCCAAAGCCATGCGGGTTGCCAGCGGTTTTCGACCCATGACTCGACGCGATGTAGCGGCGTCGTCCGATGTGATGTTCGACAGCACAGGCGGCACAGGCGAGGGATTGATATGCATTCTAGGCATCGCATCTCTACAGCGGCTTCTCCACAGAGCTCACACGTTGGGGCACAACGTCCTTCGCTGTCGAGCAAAGTCTGAAGATATTCGTCCCGATAGTTTTCCATCCAGTCGCTCATGTACTCATGTGTAGTCTTTCACTAATAATCAGTTCGAGATTAGAATAGACAAGGTGTAAACCCACCTTGCCTTCGCTTTTTCTACCGTTCGGAGGCTCCATGATAGCCTCATGGAACAGGGGTTCGAGATCCTCTTCCACTCCGCCCAAGATCGAAACGTCTTGGTCAAAGGGAAGGACGCCCGTCGCGGGTTCAGGCCCCATGGGTGTACTGGATGATGGTGTGGCGGTTGGCATAGGCTATGGGGGGGGTTCTTCTTGCGCTTCTTGTTTGACTCCATAGGGCTTCCCTCGGGCTGTACCTCCTTCACCTCTTTTATTACGACGGTCTTGCGTCCGCTGGACCGAGACGTAACGATATCGAGGTAGACCTCCACATCATGGTCGTCCACAACGGTTGCACCTCTAGGCGCCATGGTTGGTGTCACCGATCAAAGCGAGGTTGGGAAAGGAAGAGCCAGGACGCCACGGCGACTTTAGTCAAATACGCGAATTCATGAATCCGAATTCGTTGCCAGTTTCCGCTTTCCTGCGCTCCATCAGCGACAAAAATTTGCAATTCCCACTGCTTTTTCCACTCCTCACACCTACTTCCCAATGTCGATTCCCAGCGCTAGCGTTGTGGTACCCAATCCATCACCCTCTCCGGCCAAGCCAAACGAAGAGGGACAACTGCACGATGTGGCCCTCGCAGGAGAGATTGACGATGGTCTAGGGACGAACACAGTTAGCTTGGATGAGCGTTTCACGAGGAAGCAGTTGGCGATGATGAATGAGCAGAAAGAGGACTACATGGAATCAACTAAGAAGCAGAAGCAGCACCTCACTCGTTCCATCGCGGATAAGTTCATCGAGGAAATATTGGAGACAGGCGCTCAGCTGAACAGTACTCAGCGGAAGAGGATCACGCAGGTAAGTCTCCTTTCAGTTGGTTCATAAGACGGTGAATACACTGACGTTCCGAAGAACGTTCAGTACTGGTTCAGCCAAAAATGTCGTATACGGCGAGAGGTTCCACGCTTCTTCCATCCCTACTGTGGGCGCCAAGTGTTCTACAAAGAGAATTCAGAGTTGGTTGCACACCGGCAACAAAGATTGTTCGCACAAGCCACTGGTAGACCAGTCGAGGAATCCGATTCGGATGAAGAACCAGAGGATATTGACGAAATCGACCCCGTCGACGATGCACCCATCTTGAAAGCGAAGCCAAACGGGAAACCTTTCAAGCTCTTCGATTTCCTGCAAGCGGCGATAACCCAAGAGTACGACAAGCTAAGCGACGAGGAAAGGGCAGACTATGATCGGAAAGCAGTTGAGTGGAGGACGCAGGGACCGGCCGAGGAAGTCAAGAGAAGGTGAGAACGATGGCTGATCACCCGAAATCGAGCGGAGTTACTGACATTGTGCTCCGCTTCAGCCGTGCGGAAAAGGACTTGGGACGTTACCTCCTCCAGTTCGCAGATGAGTTGTACAAGCAAATGGGTGTGAAGCTATATTTCTTTGTCTCCTATATGAATACCAAGGGACAACACGTTACCCGTGCGTACATCTACATTAACTTGCACTCAAACTGACGGCGTGCTGTAGTGCAACAGGATTTCGGAAAGTCTTTGTACGGGGCGAAGAAGGACTTCCGTGAGATAGCCAGACCAATAATCAGCAAGTCTGGGGCATTCGGCCGATGGAACGAGTATACTAAGGAAGAGCACAGCGCCAAGGACTCCGAGGAGAAGCGTGAAGGGGGAAAGGACGGACCTCTCTACCCCCTTCCGCTCAATGAGTACCTCGAGCCTGAGATTCCTCATTGGGATCAGAAATACTACTCGAAAGACCTTCCGCAATTTGAATACCTGCAGAAGGTTGTCCGTTGCGTAGTTTCTCACTGCCATGGTAAGCGCCCGATCCCTACTTCGTACTTCAACAAGAGGTGACCCGGAAATCCTAGCGCTCGCTATGGGAAGTCCTATTGAGAATTACAAGCCCACAGAGGAAACGCGTTTCCCCTGGAAGAAGATAGGGGGTACCTTGTTCAGCTATGCTAAACGAGAGTGCTTCCCCGAAGGTGTAGAACGGATCTCCGACCCTTCGGCAATGGGTAAAGCAATGTGTCAATCCCTCGTCAGGCACTGGTTTGAACGTCAAGAGCAAGGGCTCGTGCCTTTGGAATTCCATAGTTACTTCAAGAAAGGTGTCAAAAACCCGATTGCACGCGTCCCAAGGACACCGCACAATCCCACCGAGGAGGCAGTCAGGCGAAGCCAGCGTCAGCAGACACGGGGCAACACCCTCCAGGAGGAAGACTCTACAGAAGATTCATTACCAGAAGAAGACGAGGAAACGGAGGAGGAAACCCCGAAGCGCAAGAATCGGGGTTCTGCGAAGAGGAAGACACCAGCGAAGGGTACATCGGCAAGAAAGGGCAAGGTTAGGAAGGGCGTCAGACAGAAGGAACCACGCCATGAATCTGAGGAGGTGCCAGAAGAGTCAATGGCTGAGAGATACCCCAAGTCCAGCTCCGAAGAACACTCCGTCTCCCGGGAGTCTTCATATGAACGAGAGCTGTCATCCGAACCAAAAACCCCTTCAATAAGCCGCAGGCCTCGGACGAAGAGACTCGCCATTATTTCCCCAAGTTCCGCTCACGGATCCGACGACACTATGTCCCCTGTGTTGCCAGGCGACTTCGACAACATCTTTAGCGCGGAGAATCCGGACGACCACCATAACTCCATGACTCCGAGAAGGATTCCTACCCCTCCAATGCAGCACAGATCTCCAGCGGCACCACCAGCGTTATCCTTGTCAGAAAGCCTTCCAGACGCCGAACCACCAGCGTTCTACTTGTCAGAGACCCCTCCAGACGCCGCTCCGAGAGATCTCCATGGCGCGCCTCAGTCCGTTCCTGGAGGTGCGACAAACATGATCGACCCACACCTTTTCCCGAACATGGGATACCCCGTTGCTGAGCCACCCTCAAACACACTCCAGCCTGCCTTTTTACAGAACATTGCCCAGCTAGCAATGCTACTTCAAAACCCCAGCCAGTTGGCGGGGCATCTTGCAACACCAGCAAACGCCGTCGCGCGTCCTGGCAGAGAGTCTTAACAAAGTTCGCCTGGACTCTTCGCCCGAACGCCTTCCAGCCTCCAATCCTGGGAACAGCTCCTATCCCACTCCCAACTCCTCTCGGCCGAGTCCCATAGTCCGAGCTAGCGCAAATGACCGCAACGAGAGCAGCAAGGAACTCGGTGGAAACGTTGACGTCTTGCCCGTTGTGGATGGAAGTGGCCGGAAGCGGGGGAAGATGAAGTCCCGTCCTAGCAGGGCGGAGAGGAAAGGAAAAGGACAGGATGGCAAGAAGATTGTCCGACGGGATGATGGGGATTCTACGCCGGAGGACTCTGGCAGCGACGGAGTAGCAGAAGAATCTCATAGAGGGAGGAGAAGTGGTGAAGCGGACGTGCCTCAGAGAGTCAAATCGTCCAATGGTCGTACACGCAGTCGCACCCTTCCACCCGATCCTAAGGGAAAGCGCAGGGCTGTTGGAGATCATTCGGCCGCCTCTACCGCCAAAGGTGGAAGTAACAGCCGTGTCTCGGATTTCACACCTGGGAAAAGGAAGACTTCTGAGGCGCCTTCTAAGAAGAGGGCTGGAGAGGTGGAAGACAGGGATGGGAGTCCACGGAAGAAGTCCAAGTCTGCGGATGATTTGGCGCTGGAGGAGGCTCAGTCAATCTCGGCCGCAGCCAGCCCAAGCAAACGCGCTCGCAAGGCTGTCACAAAGGAGCTGACATGGAGGACGAAATAGCGATCACTTCTCTTGTGTAGGACCATAGCACTATCTGGCAAGAAGAGATGTCCGCCTAATGAACAGTTTTGATTGGCGCCCGTACATTAGATGGTCAAGGAAAGCAATATCTCCTATGCCGTCTAGGTGCTGTATTTTGACTGATCACCCAAGCGCACAGCCGATCGTGCGACGAGGCCCTAACCGCTAGTGGTAGTGCGACCCGGGTTGTCTCTGCCTTTTCGATAATGTCTAGGAGGATATTTGGGTTTAAAATTCTGGCATCCCAATTCAGCCGTTGCGTATGTCACGGTGGGAAGGTGATACCGTCAAATTGCGGTAGAGGCAGGAATGACAGCATTACGCACTCTCTCCGGTGTGTGAAGATACGAGATAATAGCCAGGTAGTGCCGTTCCATCTTCTAAGACCCTTCCAGTCGTTCTTAAAGTCGATCTGAAGAGTGTGATTCCCAAAAGTCCTTCTCAGCGGCCGCCAGTATGACTTTCTCCTCTACTGTGATCATCCGTATATTTACCCTTTGGATAGCACCCTGCAGCTGCTGGATTCTGTTGTGCCTATCCAACAGCTCACATTGGAGTTGAGCCGCAAATCTCTCTCGTTCCACAGCTTCCTTGAGCAGAGCCGTGATGGATTGAATATGCGCTTCATGCTGGATCAAGCCGCCTACCATCTTCAGCGTCCCATTACTGACAACAGTAAGCACAATCGGACGAAGATTTCATTCTACAACAAGATAGCTCGAGGACTACAGACTACATTTTGACATAGTGCGAACGCTGTTCGTGGAGACGCGAATTACGACAATGAGGGTTTCTGCAGCAGTTCGTAATCCTCCACTGCAGAATCTCAGAGTAGGTGAAGTCGGATCCGGTATTCCGATGGTTCCAGAATGCGATACCACCCCATTCAAAGCCCCAGGTTTCGTTAGTACCGACTGCAGTCCACTGTGACGCCTGCGGAACCTTCGGAGTCTGTGCTTCCTCCTCAAGCCATCCTCCCGAATGCGTCCAACCCGTCGCAGCAGAATCCAAGGCCGTCTCAGATTCATGGTATTGCATGACCGGGACACCATCGGATGCGGCAGAGCATTCCTCCCCATCTTCTGCATCTTGAGCTCGCACGCTCCAACGTCTATTATCAGTCGAGCCTCCAACTCTCTCATCCGGACCCGACACTTGCTCAACCGAACCCGAACCCGACACATGCTCACCCGAACCGACACTTTCCTCACCTGAACCGTCTTTCCTTTTCTCCTTCTTGATGTCCTTGTAGCCGTTGACCCCGTCCCACCGAATTTTCATGACGCCTGCATCGTCGTACGTCCAACGCCAAATTTCGGGGCAGTAGGGTCCACACGGCTTAGTCCAGTGGTAGTTGTTGGCATGAAGCTCGATGTCAACCCCGTCGGCCGTGATAGACATCCCTGAGGTGTCGTCCGGTTCGACTGCTGTGTTGTTGAACATACCTTCGCCTGCAAAGAGCAAGCGAGGGTAATACGAGACGATGGTGTCGTGGGAGATGGCGAGCATGTCCGCCGTATTGTCGGCTGCGATTAAGACTCTGAGCGCTTGCTCTTTGCTGATCATGATGACTATGAAGTGTTCCTGCACGAAGCTGAGTTAGAGTAGAGAGCGTAGCCTGTTGTTTGAGACACACCTTGCCCCCATCCTCCTTTCGATAACGCTCCTCCTCGTCAACGGCTTCCGGGTCAGTTCTCAGCTCCAAGAGCGGGGTAGCGTTGTTCCATGGCACCAAGGTGTACCCCAAATCCTCCACTACAAACTCCTGCATATGAGATTCGCACCCCTGCGCCACCGCGATGGTCAAGGTCGACGTAGGTGTTGGCGCTTTCTCGTGATTATGGAGAAGAGCCTCCCTGACAACACCGCCGATCATCAAACCCTTCGAACTCTTCAGTCGATGGAAAAATTTTGGGGCGAGCGAGGAAGGAACGAAGCGATCGAGGCGGCCATAGACCCGTTCACGAATTTCTGTCTTGACCAGACCATACGCCTCCCGATTGGGCAAGTGTCGAGCGCGGAGCAGGGACATCCAGGGGAGAGTCTGGAAGACGATGAGCAGGAGGTGGCCTTGAGCGAAGAAAATGTCGCGGGGATTGTTGGGGAACATGATGGTGGTAAGAGACAAAATCGATTTTCAAACTACTGCCGGATGACAAAACGGGAAAGCTCGAAGGTTGATTGTTCCAACTTTGAAATTTGAAACCTTATAACTCTCGGAAGAGTAGAACCCTTCCCTCCTCAGGCACAACCAAAACGTTGTCAGATCCTGGGGAGTTGTCCTGACTGGCTCCATCCTCAAAAAAGCTGCAAAGAGGCAGCCAAAGTCAACGGAGACACTTTAGATAGAGTGAATACTGGTGCTTACCTGGTGACAAGAACCTCAACAAAGAACAAAATCGCGTTCTAACACATCGCACAGAACCCCAAACTTATCGCTCTTTGCCACGAGAATGTTTCCGTACTGTTTCCGGAGAGGCAGAGGTGCGTTGGCCAATCGATGATAGAGGGCGTTGACAGGAAAGTGCTTTTCCGAGGACTTCGCCCAAGACGGCGAGAGTTAATTGCGTATCAGAAACGATTGAGAAAGACTCACGTAGTATCTACCCACCGTGTAGATAGTCCAGAAAAACGACGGAGCCCTGGGACATGCACCAGGGTACCGACGGATACACCACGCCGACTGCTGCACATCTTTCCTCATTCCCACTTCCGGCTCACCGCCCACCTCTTCATCGATATAGCGACGATACAGCAGGTCAATGTTCCGAGGCCTCGCTTCAGAGCCTGGTTGGATGAGAACGGAGACGAGGCATGTTTCAGTGCAGTTGGCACCTATGAACGCGCACTTCACGGACTTGAAAAGCTTGGCCTGCACGCTACTGTCAGCTCTGCATTCGGCCGAGTATAACCTTGGCTTTCCTTGACAGCTTTATCCATGTGGCTAGAAACGCGCTTCGCAGCGGAATCCTTGTAAGGGATAGAACCGTCGGCCATGACTTGGGAACGAGGTTGTGGTTTGAAGACAAGATGGTCGCCATCAATCACCGCGTACTAAGGCTCTCGTGACTCGCGATATGGGCGCCAATCACGAACTTCAGCCTGGGACCGTCACGCACGGTGACCATATCATGTCACGCTACAAACGAGACAGCATTTCATCCTCTTCAACATCCCTTGGTCTTCAACGTCAATACCTTTTGGACTGCTCTCCGCGTTCATTACTGTCGCAAAATCTGGTGCTGGACGTATTACAACGAAGGAGTACTCAGTGGTCGATTGAACGGGTCGAAACCAGTTACCTCGGGCGAAGAAAGGAGTCGGAAGACGGCCGATAACAGAGAGTGTGAAATCGGTGTATATTTCTTCTTCTTCCCTGGTTTGGTGCGCTCCAGGGCAATCTCGAGGCTCCCCGTCTCGTGATATCTCTACCTTTGCCGGCGTCATCCGCCTCTCCCACACCGACATCGTCCGACTCTCCCTCACCCGCATCGCCCGAAGTTGGTAGGAAAAGATCTCGAGGCAGAATGCGAGGAATGCCAGGCCCGACTCTACGTATTCGGATATCGCGGATTGGAGGACCAGCGATTGTTGCACGATCTCCGAAGCCGAGTGCCTCAAATTGTAACCAGGCCTGTAAATGTTCACTTTCGGACTCCAGAGACCCCTTCGGACGCGTAGAATCTCTCCACAGTATGGACTCCGCCGGTACGTTTAGGAGAACGAATTCACTGATTAACGCCGGCGGGTTCGAGGTCACGAGCCCTACGTCACCGTGACAAGGTCGATTTTGATTGCATTACAACTTGGCTTCAACGCACGATCTTGTCTCGAGCATGGCCGATAGCGCTATTCCTTACTCCGACGTCGAGGTCGAGGCTCTCTCTCAGTTCTTTGATGAAGCCGTAGCAGTGAGTACTACCGTTTAAAATGAATTTGCCTCAGCTAACCGTTGTGAACAGGCGAAGCTCTTCACCTCCGCGAAATGCGCGCTCATAGGCGCAAAGTCCAAACAAACTCGCATTGTGACAGTTCTTGTGAAGCCTGGTTGCGAAGGAAGACCCAGGAACATAGACCTGCTCCCCCGTCGGTACCTTGATGCACATGAGGATGACGATCGGCGAGTAGGTCTGGACAAGACTCTACGCTGGAATGCGTGGTGTGTCCGTCGTTATCCCGGTACCTGCCCGACGCAACCACCGTTCATATGGACAATATACACGGCTGACACCCTCGTAAGGACCCTTCCGGTGTGCTTCAAAGATTACAGTCCTCATCTGAGCCCTGTCTAGGACGGACGAAGGAAGTTTCCAGAGAACGACCTTTACAAGCGCCTCACTAATACGATGTCACCACGCCTACACAGTGGAAACGTGCTTATCGCGAAGGCGGATATTTCAGGAGTTGTCTGTGACGTTCTCGAGCGAGACTTGTTCTTTGTGGAAGTCCTCGTGGCTAGGTAATACTTGCTTTTACGGAGGTGTATCTGGTCTGACCAAACCCTACTTGACCTATTCAGCTTTTTCGAGGGTGGGGCCTGCCAATTGGATTTTCCTGGGGCAGATAATGTTTTGATAGTCCCCGGTGAGGGGAGGTTGTAATCTAGGGCCGAAGACGAAAAGGAGAAAAGGTCTCACACTGGAGCCATCGGCGTAGTCCCATTTTGTCGGCAGCATTTGAAATTCAATTTTGTCTTCCTCCACCATGATGTCCCTCCCCGAGCTCGTCATGACCTTCTTCTCTCAAGGACACATCCTCCTCATCCTCGCCCAAACTCTCTCTTGGATTGACTTACTACGTGCTCGTCATTTTCCTACCACCGAGGCCCTCTTTGTGGTCGGCTCTGAAATCAGGCGACGCGTCTTTGGCCGACTGGACCGATTCATCCCCCACGAACTCGCACCTGACTTTTTCCAAGAACTCAAATCCGCCAGGGGCTTTATCACCGGAGGAGTTGTGAGGGAGGTCTTTCTCATGAACCACGACAATGCGCCGCCGCCCCTCAGACCGATCCCCCACACCGTGGATGAGGATACGACGGCCGAGGACGATCCAGCTGGGCTTACCTCGACGCTTATCATCGTTGTAGCCAAGTGCAACATTTCTCCTCTCCAAGATTTCATCAAGGGTCTCGGTTATAGCTCAATTCCAATCAACGAGGATTCGCGATTGGTGGATACACGGAAGGGCAAGGATGTGGTCGCCACGATCGAACACTACAATAAGGAGGGCGGCTCGGGGCAGGTGCGTGTAGTTCAACCCCTCGTACACTTTCAAGCGTGAGCTAACAAGCGCTAAGGAGTACGATATTATTCTCCTGGTGAGCGAGAACGAAGCTCTCTCTGTTCTAATGGCCGGCGGCGACACGGCCGACATGGTGGCCATATCGCATGACACAATCGTCTCATACTACCCTCGTCTTACGTTCGCAAACGAAGGTCTGCTCGTAAACTCAGGAGTACGGGCTGACGACGCTGCTACAATGTCCATTACGCTGGACGAAGAAGACGTCGAGATCCATCTCAGTAACTATCATTGGACGAAGCCCTGTGGTCCTTATTGCCCCGAGCTTTGGCGATGCAACTACGACGACGAAGGCGCCCTCAAAGTTCACTGGGACGGACTGAAAAGGAATAAGGCGGATCCGAAGTCGCGGAAGGGTAAGGAGAAGAACGATAACCCGAACCTGGGCGTCGCAACCCCAGACGAAGAGAGCTCGGAGTCGAAGGGTCAAGAAACAAAGGATAAACCAAAGGTTAACATCACCCCCTCAGATAGAATAGACTCGGCCGACAGTACGGGAGAGACCGAGACTTCAAGTGAACTGGGCTCAGCCGAGGGCACTGGAGCGACAGAGAGCAAAGTTGCAAGTGCGTATCCGGCTTAGGGTAAATCGGCATTCACTAATGGATGGAACGCAGATGAAGAAGGGGATGTTCACGATGGAGAGGTGAAAGGGTGGGGCGTTGATGATTCTGTTGACGTCTGGGGGAATGGTTGGGGAAAAATCGCGTATTGGAATCACTGGAACACAGGCCGTGACTTCACTTATTCTGAGATTTTGCAGTGGAGAATCACCAATCGCTGCAAGAACACGCAATGCCCTAATTCAGCCTTACACGACCTCCGTTCTCAATACGTCAAAATGTAGTCATTACCCTTTAGATACTTGGGCCTATCGCAATGTATTTTCGATTCTCATCGACTCTCACTCAGGCTAGCTTCAAGTCGTAAAGGACATCGGAGAATTGACCCCCGGATGTTCGTTTCCTGCATGTTAAGCTCACCTTTTTCAGGTTCGGCGTATTCATTCTCACCCGAGGGTGCATGTTGTTCACCCGAAACGGATTGTAGTCAACCAAGACGCCCAGTGTCTCTCTCGTTTTCAGACCAAAGGCACGGTAGATTAGGGGGATACTGTATTCCGAGTTTCCTACATGAGCCGAGAACTAAGGGAATGCGGTGATCTAAAGGTTATCTGGATTACTGTCATTGCTTGGAGTACGAAGGTGGTCAGGAAGGCTAGATAAAGGCGAACTAGAACGCGGTGAGTTCTGAGAGGATCGTGTCCTTGGGTTAACGGAGTGCGATGGCGTCGAGGATATTCCGGCCGCAGAATTTGAAGAGCGTACCAGAGGCCTCTCGTCCGAGTCCCTAATCGATGTGGAAGCCAAAAGGTGAGGTCGTCGGCCAAGCGACGGTCCAGCGGATCCGCGTTGTACACGTCTCCCTCTTGCGCCCGCGCGAAGACGGAGACCACTGCGAAGACGTATGCCACTTGTGGGTACCGTTTCAGTCATTTCTGAGTTGGTCTGGATTGGGTTCAGAACAAGGAGTGTTGGCGGGACAAACTGGGCACCGTTTGGACGAGACGCACTGGAATTGGCAGACGCTGGTGTCTGTGCCCTTGCCGGAACCTGAATCTGGCCTGGTGCTTGTTGATCTTGCGGGTGAAGTACGATCCCGAAATCGGCGGGTGAGTGCGCCGCCATCTCTTCGTGCACTTCCTGTGGGCCTTCCGGGTGAGGGGCACTCCCTAAACCGGATGCTGATTGAGTCACTG
>JANDKE010000865.1:0-19024 GCA_027627275.1 Coprinellus aureogranulatus | reverse complement strand
TGTCAATATGAACACAATTTATGGTCAGTTAGAAGTTAATTGCCTATTATGGTAGGAAAGAAAGAACATAATTCTTCACACAAGTAGTACAGCTGGAAAGCCCTCCTACAACGCTTTCTCAATGATCCCATATCTTCCTTATACTGTTAGATAGATGCTAGAGGAACGGCTCATTGATGTTCAAGATCTTATCTAAATGAGTGTGATGTCAGTGATGTGATGTCATTAGGTGACATCATGTAGATCATTACATCACATCAGGTGCCTGTCCTGACAATCATGATGTCATTGATGTGCCTGATCTGCATGATGTCATTGATGCTAATAGACATTTTTGATGTGACATGTCATGTGTGATGTGATGTCATCACCTGTCACATCATGTCACAGTGGTCACATCATTTGTCACATCAGTAATGATGTGATCTCCACAATGGTTAGATCTGGGCTCAGCCAATTGGCACTGGCTCAGCCACAATGCTCAGTTGAGCCAGTCTGGCTCAAAGGACCCTAGCCACCCCTTGAGTGTTGGCTGACCTGGGCTGGAGTGGGCTGAGACAACCATCTTGGCTGAGCCATATATTTAAACTGGCTCAGCCCTAGCTAGATCTGGCTGGGTTGGGCTTAAAAATATAGTGGCTGGCTGGGATTTTATCTATTGGCTGAGCCAATGTATCAATGTGGGCTCAGCCAACGTAAAAGTGGCTCAGCCAGCCTCGGCTGAGCCGCTGGCTGACCGAATCTAAGTCAGGCGGCTAGGCTGGCTGAGCGTGACTTAGATTCGGTCAGCCCATATGACCTAGGTGCCTGTTCCAAGGCTGTTGCTGTTGGCTGTGCAACGTTGACCACAAAAGCGCGGCCAGGATTGGAGGTGCGGCGGGTAATTATCTGCGAGGCACAGGAATGGTGAACGAAGGTCTCTATTGCCAGGGAGCATGTATTCTTTGAGGGCGTCAATGCTATCGGCCATCGCGATAAGCGAGAACAAACATACCTCAACCCCTTTGTCCTCCTCTATCGTTGTTGCTAGAAGACGCCCCTCAACATCGTCCGCACCCATTCCCTGTTAATTTCCTGGCTCCCTTCACTCTATCTCCAACCTCATGTATCTCCCTTCAATCACTTCAGTGGCCCAGAGGGAGGGATTGCTTGTGTCGTCTATGTTGCCGTCATCGGTTAGGAGCAAGTTCGGCGTCCGGGGGACCTCAGGCAGAGCAGCCGCCGCATGGCCTTGTTCTCGGCAAATGCTGGATGTCATCTTTCTCCCTCCCAGGCCGGTACCATTGTCTGTTTTCGACATCCAACAGCAGTTCAACCTCGCAATTGCGGTTGATTAGAGGGGAAGATCCATTGGAGATCCTGCCTGCTCGCTTGATTTTGTGTGCTCCCACTCCGCCTTCTTTTTATCTCCGCTTTACAGCTCACATTCTGCTTGCTTTGTGCCGCACCTCACTTTCCTGCGTTTCACTTTATTTCTAGTGGAGACAGGTGTTGACGCCTCTCTCGCAGAGGTTGTTGAGCGTATCAATCGTCCTTCAGCGTTCAAGTTCGGTGAGGCTCACTCCCTAGCACGTCCACTGTCGCTGGGAGCGCTGTCTACGACTGCTACCGCCTTTGTTTCACAACGCTCTCCATCCAGCAACGAAAGGCAGACCGAAGACTTGTCTCATTGTAGATATTACTAGACTTGAGTATTGTAATATGCTAATGCTTGTGAGGGTTAATAAACTGACGGAACGTTTCATACTTCTAGGATATCAAAGCTTTGAAGGAGCTAAGTTTGGATAAATAGAATCAAAGACAGGCTCTGGGCTCCTAGGGCGTCACAAGCTCCTCGTTGGGATCGACCCTTGATGGGAAGCTCGGGCTGAAGGGGCTACCCAAGGGGGAGAAATGCTTGGGCGTCTTTGGGGTTGCCTGGCCATTGGCTCGACGCGCCAAAACGGACGCCCACGACGACACCAAGTCCGAGTCATCAGAGGACGCCGCATCAGGAATTTCCTCTGAGTCTTTCTGCTGGATGGCGTCAATCATGGCCTCTACTTCCTTTGGAGGTGCAATAACTTTCGGAAGGCCCAGCTGCCGATGAACCACCTGAACGACGCAGTGGTGGTAATACGGAAAGTACTGGCGAGGCATGACGAAACGGCAGTCTGTGCACTGTACGAACAGATCCCAGAACTGTTCTGCTGGTAGCCCCTTCACCAAGAGCCGTTTCAGCATATCTTGAAGCTTCAGATAATTCTCGGGATCTTCTCGCTTCAGAACTGTTCCTGTTAGCATCTGTTTAAGCGTAATGTATTGAAGTTGGCTCACGTCGGTTAGTCCCCCGAAGGCCAGTATTGGAGTCATCTTTCAGCACTTCCACCTGTCGTAGCCCGGTCCTCTTGATGCTATCCTCCGTGTCATCGGTGATAAAGATGAAGGGATTCAAGGTCTTGACCGGCTTGTCTAAAGAAACCCAGTGCGTCAGCATCGCAATCCATTTGGTTATACAACTTGTCAAATGCTAACCTCGTCGTCCGTACTCAGCAGTCATCAATTTGGGATGGCTAAAAAAGCGCTCCAGCTTCACTGCGGCAGGGAAAGGTAAGTTAGAAAGGAGCAACAAAGGATAACATTGCCAAGGGCGTACCAAAGTAGCGACACTGTTGAGTAGCGCATACCGCCACATACTGCCCCAGGCAGCTAGAGCTACCAGGCAGGACCGTCTGAGCAAGTCCAATCTTGGCTTCATTGAAGCTCGAGGGTCCGTTCTTGATGGAGCAAGGGCAGTTGGGGCCTCTGAAATAGTGAGTATATCTATGTGCGTCAAGCCGATCCGGTCTGACAGGGACCCCGCCTTCGGAAGGCCTACGAACAGCGTCGTCAAGCGACAGGTCAATGTTGAGCCTCCAGGCAATCTGGAGAATGAAACTTGAAGACGTACCAAGCCCATGGCCGCAAATCAGCGTGACGCTCGTCATATTGAAGGATAAGGGGGACATCTTGTGGGCCAAAGTCCTGACTCTTCTCAACACGCTCGATGAATTCTGACAGCTTCTCTGCGCGAAGCCGAGGGTCATGAGGAATCCAGCCAACCATCCTCAAACGTAANGGGACAAGGGAAGATACTAGGGGTAGAAGGTGTAGGGAAGGACTTGGAGGAGGCGAGTAAGACGTGGGTGGCAATGGAAAGAGGCGGGACAAGTTACAGGCTTAAATATGTGGGGTCTAGGACCTCATGTTTGCCTCTCACTTCAGATCGGGAATGCGCCGGACTGGTANGCACTCCTCGCGCGATGCAATCGGGAGATTCCCGCTTTGATTGCGCAGGTCCACCCTCAAGTCCAACCGCCTCTTAGCCTTCGGACCCTTGCCGACTTCTCCGATATTGAAAGCTGAAAATTGACCGTTGTACCTCTATGTTAGATGGCACAGCCACGAAGTTCCAGGCTGCTCAGAGACACACGTTACTGCCTACAACCTGGCGATGTTTGACCTGCACGCGTACGGCTTTCATTGGTGAAGGTCTATCTTTCCTGGCAAAGGGGACTGGGATAGGGTCCAGCAATCGCATCCTCTCACGGCGATCTCACTGGCGATTATGCTAAGTGCCATGCGGTCAGCCGAGACGGCGATACGAATCTGTAAATGTTTACCCTTGGACACTATGTACCGAATGTTCGGTTATTACCTCGGCAGCATTTAAGTTGAGTGAGAAGGCACCAACTGGGCGCATCGGAGTTTTAACGCTCTAGTTAGTAAGCGCCCATAACTTGCTCACGCCAGAAGCAACAAACTTTGCCGCTTCTGGGCTCATAACGGCGTCTAATGTCAGGGAGTGGTATGGGCAATGTTGGTCGAAGTATTGATATCCCGGAGATAAGTCCAAGATGGTCAGTATCAATGACAGTCTTGATAGGATGCCGCAGTTGAATAATTGGTCCAGGTCGCCAGGCTTCTATTGCTCCTGAGTACTATCACTGAGAAGGTACTTCCAATGGGAGGAGGAAGTCTCGCGGTGTTGCTGAGCCAAGGCTTAGATATTCAGCGCGCAGGGCTAACACAAAGCCACATCCCGAGCCGGATAGCAGCGGGAGAAGAGTTGGCGCAGACGTTGGCTTGTTGTCAACTTCCCAACTCATCTCNTGANNAAAGAGCAACTCGGGGGTTGAGGAACCACGGTTCGAAATATCCGGGGTACGATTAATTTTAGACTTACGGGAGAGTTCTTCTCGGATCAACACTTATTATGAATGGCCCTGGTCAAAGGACCTCCGGGAGTCATGGCAACGGTATTAATTTTGTCGCTTTGTCGAACACCTGGAACGGAATATAGGCTGGCTGGCGTTCCGCAATGCCAACTTTGAATACGAGGAATTGGAGGCTATGGTGGCTACCCTCAGAGGGCAGAGGGGTTTGTCGCAAAACACTTTGCTGATTCCTGTCCAGCGGCAGCACNTTCTAGCTCCGAAAGGGCCTCGGAAATAACAGCAAAGTGCTAAAGCGCTTAAACGCGGCCACCAAGTAATGGAAGCCAGGATGTGCGGACCGTAGTACATACCGGCGGAAAGGACGCGGAGAAGTCTTCCCTAATATTCAAATTGAAATTAGTACTGCTGGTGCAGTGTGCGCCACAAGCCTTGTCCTCGTCCTAGTGCCTTTTCCAAGGTTACCGTTCTCATACCTGTCAGTCAAAGTGAGGATATCCCCATATGATCGGCATGGCGTAGGACTTCCCCAGATCCTTCGTAGTTTGAGTAGAANGCGCATCCTGGGTTTGTCCTCAGTCCATTCAAGTTGAAAGGANCTTGAAGCTTGGAGTCTACAAGGAGAGTTGAACGTAAGCACTGCCGTCGTTATTATCATTCTATGGGCTCTCCGAGCTGTTCAACAGGGAACCTGCATCGCTGCAGCGGGCCACCCCTGGCGTCTGTTTTGCGTTAAGTCAAGTCCGAGCCTCTCCATCACCGACGATTTGATCGCTTTCAGCAACAAGTTAGGGGCCTGAGATTGACGCGCATCAAACCAACTTAGATTCCTGCTCCCAACCTGAATCTTACTGANGCCGTCGACTTGGCGCTGTACTGGCAATTCTGACTTCAAACTATNCCCTGTCCTTGTATAGCCCTTCAGCTCGATCTTGGCGCTACTCACAACACCTGCTTGAACAGTCTTCGTTTTCATTCGCCTACAGCTTCCTTCCCCTTCCGCCCTCAGCCGTCTATCGTCTCTCGGTCATGCTTCATGACAGCAGCAAAGGAAAGGAGAACAGTGGTCTGGGGAGACGACGTCGAAATGAGGAAAGTGACGGCGAGGATAACTTGAATTCAGGGCCTAGGAAGCGTCCGTATGTATCAGTCTGAGCTTGTTGCTTCCCTTCTCCCCATCCTCTCGTTCCCTAAATCATCACATACACCGCCAGACCTCATCTGACTTTTCCGCCTTATCCCAACAGGACTCGTCAGGACCCTTTGGTTCACCATGGGCGTCACTTTGGGCGAACGATTCATGCATTCTGCAAACCCTTTCCTCTGCTCACAGAGGGCCTTTCGCGACAGCTTCAGCTCCAAGCTGGCGTTGCCTCAGGCCTGGAGGAATTCAGCAAGCAGTAAGCTATCAACCAGTGTTCTATGATGAGTTGACCTTCTGACGTCGGCGCCAACCACAGGGAGCAGATGGAGCACGAGATATTTTCGAAACTCATGAAGTTGAATCCAGGGCTAGAGAAAAGGGTGATGAAGGCCTCGGAGGAGGAGCTTCACTATATCGCTGACATGGTGAGTAGAGCTTACACTGAAGGTTTTCAACGCTTTTGATCCTTTCTGGTGTGCTTTTCAGCTCAACAACGGTTCCTCGCGCGCCCGCTCCGATGACACTAGGTCTCTAAAGAGCGCCATCATCGACTGGATTACTCCTCCTGGTGGTGCCCTGGTCCCACCTCTCTCCCGCAACGTCAAGACAGACAGAGGCTTTTTCCATTACGCGACCGGAAAACTGCTGTGCCCAGCTACTCTAGATTGGGAGGACGAGGCGTGCGTTTAGTTCATCTCGTCTGCGAGTCGCTACAGAATACTGAAATCATTTGCACCAGCGTCCGGAAAGACCTCAGGAGTGGCGAAATTGCCGTCTCCGGTGATCTATGGCCTATCTTCCTTTATCACAACCACTCCTTCAATCCTGAGGACCCATGGGACGGACTCTTCAAGGGTAGATTGCTTGTCAGTGTGAGTATCCCTATTTTGTACGCAGNGCGGTGAAACATATTTTTAATCAACTATCAAAGGCTTTCAAACATGTCTTCACCTCGCCAAGCTCTGTTGAGCAAGATACCAGAGCCACTCGCTCTGGAAACGCNGAACTGCACGGCATGAAGTCCGTCACCNCTGCGTCCCTTGCGTACATTGCTACTCTGGTATGTTCGCGAATGCGTTCCCAATCTGTCATCGCAGTAGTGCGCTGACAGCGCTTATGATAGGTTCGCTTTGCGTTGGGCTCCAGTGCAGTATTCAGTAGAAACGACAAGTCAACGGACTCCGAGCGCTTTTATCGATCGATCCTTCAGTTTCTCGAGAGTCCTTCGGAGTCTGAAGAGGTTCAAGAACTTATTGAATGGTGGAACAAGTATGTGATGTGCCCCTTGTCTCCANGAGCCTTATTGACTTCCGCCAAAGGAGGGTATTCCCTACGTATTCCAGCGACCCTTCTGGAGAGAGCAGCTCAGGCCGCAGCGTTCCGTCTGTTATGGATCATATGGAGCGTTGGCGCGCCTCGCGTCGACCCCCTTTGGTTGAGTCCCTGCAGAACCAGAACAGTGCTTCGGGGAGGGGAGCCTCCTCTCATTCTTGAGACTGTGACTGCTCGACGGTATTCTGCACGTTGCAGCCAGTACGATTCCGCCTTCGATCCTCATTTTATTTCTGTTGCATCTAGACCATACACTATGCCCGACCATAATGCTTGATAACTTTAGTATACAACATCAAATGACTACCTGCTATTCCTCTACGTTTGTTCATATTCAACAGCGCAAAGAGCGGATACCGTGTATTGGCCCAATTTTTGGATCCCCAGCCAGAACAGGGGTCTCCCGGGCCGGCAAGCGGAACACCGTCACGGTGCGAATCTTGGCTGTTTGCCTCTCTGCAAATTCCCATCATCACAGCCCTCCCTTAGCGCACTAAAGCAGCGTACACAGTATTCGTCCTCTGCAATCCAATTGGCTGACCAACTTCAAGTTGAACTTGAACAGCCTGGGGCCTTTCTTCGCTCAGATGCAGCTTCGGGTTTCCGCTCAATTTCTACGAGAGAATTGTCAAGCGAAGATTGCAGATCCCACAAGCATATTGCGGAAGACCTTCTGCTGTGACGACGCTATTCCCAAACGTACCCGCATCCGATCAATGTCAATAAATACACTTGAGCTTTTAGCCGGCTTACGGTACGTATTTCATTGGGCATACCTCCGGGGCAATCTCGATATTCATTTGAGCAGTTAGTGGTTTCTCAAAACGTTCCAGCCTTTTAGTTATGCGGGATCCGCGCCGTTGTCCCCTTGTTTGCACCCTCCCTCCCTTCTCCTTCCTGCGGTTGCGCCTCCTATCCTCCCCAGGCTGCTCTCATCGCTCTACCCACTGCCCTGAATCCAATGGCCTCCCGCTCTAAACAGTTGAAGCGTCAAGCAGTTACCTCTAACACCACCACCTCCACCCCGAGCCCCCTTTCGGCGGAGAACTCAGACACCAGCATTCGTAGTAACCAGGCTTCTGCTTCTGATTTGCAGTCGTGGACTCTGAGGATAACTGCCGCCCAAGACCGAGTCATGCACAATGCCCGCACCGAGTCCGTGTCTATATATCGCTGTCCCAGGTACGCTTCTCCAGTACTTTCTCCCAGTCTTTGCGCTCAATCTGCGACTCCAGCAAAACCTCAGGCAAAGCCGCCACTTCTGTCAGCGACCGTTGCATGGACATGCGCACCTTGGAGGAAGAAAACCTTATGCCATTTTTCCAGCGTTCGCCTACGATGATCCGCCGTTACCGTCTACCCACTTCCTTCGTCTATTAGCTTTTGTACCTCTGTTTCCTCCCCTTTGTCTTCTCTCCCTGGCATCCCTTTGTCGGTCTCTCTTCACCCTCCTTGCCCTCTCTCCTCCCTCCCTTCCCTCCTTACCCTCCTCGCCCTTCCTCAATTACCCATGCTGACCCACTCATCCACCTCTGAACGATAACAGGCTCCGGCGAGTCAGGCAAGTCGACGATCGTCAAGCAGATGAAGATTATCCACAAGAACGGGTTCAGCCCCGCTGAGCTGGCGGAGTATAGGCCCGTTGTGTATAAGAATGTGTTGGATAGTGCGCAGCAGGTACGCGTCCCTCAGCTCTCTTTATCTCCTCGTCGTCCATGGCGCTGTTTTTTTTCCCTTCTCCTCGTCATCCACGGCGCTGTCGCTGTGAGGTTCTGTACTTCCCCCTCCCCCTTCCCGTCCCGTCCCGCCTCGCTTCCCTCTTCTGAAGCTCGGGTATGGCTTTCATTGATCGTCCTGCATCCACATCCCCCCGGATTCCTTTCAGGATCCAGCGTCTTTGAATAGAGGAACACCGTACTGACCCTCCCGTGACGCACAGGTCGTACTATACATGCGAAAAACGGGGATGGAGTGCGTCGAGTACTCGAATAGGGCGTTGGCGGAGAAGATTCTGGATTATAGGTTGGAGAGTATACCTAGTGTTGATGGTGCGTCCTTCTCCTTGCCCCCTTATTCTACATCTGCCACCGCTCTGGCCGCTGCCTCTCTCATTTCACCTTCGCTATCAGGCCAATCCAATCGTCTTCACGTTCCCCCTCCCCGTTCTCCCATTGACGGTCGTCACACCCCCACGCCCTCCTCCCCTTCCTTTCATTATCGTGGGTTACACCTTTGTACCGCCTTACACCCGGGGATGGGGCCAATCGTCGTTTTTGTATACGGACCGAATCGCGTCACATCCATCTTGCTTCGTCGTGGTTCTCTACTCGTCCAATCGCAGTGGTGCTGATGTTTCGTTCATATAGGCAAGTCGTCATCACCGTCATCAAACCCCGACTTCGCGTCCCACCCCTCATCCTCCTCATCAAACGGCTCAGCATCAGGGTCCGGTCCTCAATCGTCCTCGTCTCGAAATCCCCGCCCAGGTCAAGGAATCACCTCACGTAATAATGGGAATCCAAGCTCAGAGGCATACTTCAGCCCCGAAATCGCAGAAGCGATCCACGCACTGTGGAAAGACCCGATTATACCGAAGATTATGGATGAGCATAGTAGTGATTTTTATTTGATGGATAGTGCTGGGTAGTGCGTATCTCCTCTCCTCCTTCAATGTCGTCCATGTTCTGACGAACCGATTTTCATGCGCGTCTTCCTCCTGGTCCACTCCTCCCTTGTTTTCCCTCTTCATTCACTCCTCGACACGATACACCCTCTGCTCCGATGTTGGATATACCCCGTCCGGTACCTCGGCCTTGCAACCTGTGACCTGCCACCCGCGCCCTCTTACTTCGTACCCAACCCCCGAACGAACGAACAGCTTCTTCGGCGAAGTACTGAGAATCGGGACGCCAGGGTATGTTCCTAACGAGACGGACGTACTGAGGGCACGACAGAAGTCGGTGGGGATTACGGAGACGAGGTTTACGATGGGGCAGTTGTCGTACGTATCCTGTCTTTCCTTCGCTCTTCTCCTTTCCTCTTCTCTCTTTCATGCTTTCTTTCTACTTTCACGATCGATCTCCGTCTGCTTGCTTTGGGATCTGGTTCCTCTCTCCTTTCTTGCTTTGTGCTTTTGAACTTCACCCGATTTCTTTGGCGTTGTTCCTGGCCTTCCCCTTCCTACCTTCAAACACCGATTTATGGAGGACGCTACGTGCCTGTTCTCCCCGAGCGGCCCGTGTTCCGTCGTCTTGACTTCGTCCTCGATCTCCTCCTGCAGTGTTGCATCCGGAGTCGATGGTCCCATGCCCCTTCCTATGAAGGTCACCTCTGAGACCTGTCACGTCCTCGCCTCGCCGTTTCCACATCACGCTACAGCTTTCCTCCACTCTCTATCTTCGCGCCGTTCTCGAACAGATCGAGTTTGGCCTTGGGGGAGTTCAGACAGCCAGTAATTGATGTGGACGGCGCATGGCTGGGTTGATTGACCCTTAGAAATTTCGGAAGCTTCATCTTTCTTTCGACGTTTTATTTGCCCTCCGGGTCCGTCGATCTAATTGGGTTGGAAGAGGCCAGTCGCTCTTCGTCCCCCTGCAGCCCAGTACGGGGAATCGTTACCCCCGGCCCCCGCCGTTCACTCACTCTACGCTATATCTCCTCTAACTTTCATCCGCCTCGACCGAGTCTGTAGAAGAGCGAGTCGGGCTTTGAGGAGTTATGAGGTCCTAGGCGGGAGTGGACGGTGCCTGGTTGGGTTTGGTGGGAGTCGCGTTCGTACAAGTGTCAGCGCTTTTTCGACCCCGTTCGTGTGTTGGGACGCTCGTCCGCCCTTCTGTTCTGTTGATGTCGGTCGTTCGTTTGTCGCTTTTACGTTTTATCGTACCCTTCGTTTCTTTTCGTACCCTTCGTTTCTTATCGTACCCTTCGTTTCATTTCATCCTCTTACCCTCTTCCGCTCCCTTCGCCAATTGCGAATAAGAACCGTGCTAACCGACGACCCACACCCGCAGAATACACATGTTCGACGTCGGCGGTCAGCGTTCGGAGCGGAAGAAGTGGATACATTGTTTTGAGAGTGTGACGAGTATTATCTTTTGTACGGCGTTGAGCGAGTATGATCAGGTGTTGTTGGAGGAGAAGACGCAGGTGAGTTTTTGCTTTTCAGTTTTTACTCTCTTTCGCGTTCGCTTTCGCTTTACAACTGGGTTGCCTTTGTTTCTCCCCTTTGGGATCCCTCGTTCGCTGCCATCGACCTTTCGAGCTCACCGAGCCCAGACGTCCTTGGCCTCATTCGCGTTGACGCTCACCGTGGATTTTGTTTCCTGGGGTACAGATCATTTTCTTTTTTGGTCCCCCACCCCTCCCTTCATTCCTTTCTTCCCCGTCGCCCGTATCTGACCCATGCTGACCGGTTGACGACAGAACCGGATGGCGGAATCGCTCGTCCTCTTTGAGAGCGTGATCAATTCGCGGTGGTTCCTGAGGACGAGTATAATTTTGTTCTTGAATAAGATCGATGTGTTCAAGAATAAGTTGCCTAGGGTGCGTTTCTCTCTCCTCTCCCTCGGCCTCTTTCCCTTCGTTCTTTCCCTCGACCACTCCTTTTCTCTGCGCCTAGGGCGTTCACCCCGTTGTTCGCACTCCTTCACGGCACCCTCCGTATATCAGTGATGGTGCCGTGCCATGTGCCATTGGAAATGGCTGTACCTCACTCGTTATATGTTGCTGGGTTGGGAAGGGAGTGCGTTGATCACAGCAGGAGGGGTGCTGAGGCAGAGGCATAGAGGCAGAAGGGCACCTACTAGAGGACGACGTTTACTGACACTTGGTTGCCTGGATAGGTCGCATTGGAACGTTACTTCCCCGAGTACACTGGCGGGCCGGATATTAACAAGGCGGCGAAGTATATCCTCTGGAAGTTTATGCAGGCGAATAGGGCAAGGTTGAGTGTGTATCCCCAGTGAGTATTCCATTCCTTCCGTCTTGTATCTCTTCCTCGCCTCTTCCTACACCCCTGGTGTCGCGGTTGCTATTTGTTCCGGTTTGAGTCTTGGGTACAGCGCATGCTGTGCTCTATGCCGGTCTGAGTCGAGACAGACGGTGCAAGGTTTCCTTTCATGTCATAGCCAGTACTGAGAGGTTCTAAACGCTGACAAACATGTTGTAGTTTGACGCAAGCGACAGATACCACGAATATCAGGCTGGTTTTCGCAGCCGTGAAGGAGACGATCCTACAAAATGCGTTGAGGGATTCGGGGATTCTATAGCCCCTCTCCCATCTCCCTTTGCGCTCGCCGTTTCAACACTTCCTCTTTGCCTGCAGCCATATTTCTAAGCCCTATTTCGTCGCTTTCGAGTTGTCTTTTTTGCATTTACGGCATCTATTCTCCGCTATGGTTGTCCTTTGTTCCTCCTTCGGTTTGTTGCCATGACCGTTCACGATACCGACGCCTTCTCCCTCCATTCTTCGTCACGCGCACGTTTGCATACCTACACCACTACTATTCCTCCACACGTTATCCCCACCCACTCTCTCCGTCTCATTCCTGCCATCGTCACCTCTCCACGTGTAGTACCTCGCTCCCCGCATCTACCTGCATATACGCGTTCCATGCGTTTCGGATTGTTCCAGCCTCTCTTCTCTTCACTGGATATCTTGGAATTGTTCCTTTGCTTTGTACTGTAGTCATCCTTTCCCCCCTTCTTTCTACGTCGTTTCTGGGCCAAGATGCCCTTCATAGTATACTACTTGCGTCCCGTACCACTAACTAACTTCCCCCTCCCCTCTTCAACGCGAAGCCGTTTTCTATCCCACCCCTCTTTTGTATTTCACGTTCCTGAATTCTCTACTCCTCTTGATGGTTCCGGCGTCGCCTCGTTTCTATCTCACTCTCTCTACTCTCCTACTATGGTCTACCGTGTTGTCTGTTGTCCTCTTTACTCTGAATCTTCAATCTACTATCTTATCATCTGAACCGCCCTCAGCAGGGGTCGAAGTCCTGGGGACCACCTCCCTAAACTGGGCGTGATAAGATAAGATTAAATCCATTCGTACAGCCACCGACCGCTCTATTTTACCCCTGACCCCGCATTAATCCGACGCGCCTTCTTCCCTCTTCCACCCACCTTCTCGCCACCCACGACCGCTTCACTGTAGCAGCAGCTCAAACCCCCACAAATTACGACATGCCTTCTTCCGCCACCTGCCCAGGTGAGGACTATAGATTCTCCCTCCCTCGATCATCGACGCTGAAACATTTGCTTTCAGTCAAGGACTGTACTCTTCCAGTCGATATCGTGCTGCGGTCGTCCGACAAATGCCTCATTGGAGCGCACAAGGAAAATCTAGCGCATTTCAGCGAGGCTTTTCCCACCCCAGATTCCGTGACGAGCAGTGATACCCCAGTGGACCTCTCGGAGAACGGGGAGGCGTTGCGGTCGCTCATGCAGTTCATGCATCACCACCGACTTCCGACGCTCGACAAGTCGTTCAATTTCTTAGATGGACCGTCATCTCTGTTCGCACTCGCGGAAGCCGCGGAGAAGTACCTGGTTTACTCGGCAATGGCGCTCTGCAATGTTCGAATTGCGTACGTGCTTGAACCGTGCTTTGTGATTTTGACTTTCCTCACGCGCCTCTAGAGAGCAGGTCAGCTGGTTCCCGCTGGAATGCCTTGCGTACGCGTTGAAGTACGATTATCCGGACATTGCCGACGCTGCAGCGAGAGGTAGCTTGGGAACCGACGTGGAGAAGGTCATCTCCCTCGTAGGCGCTGCAAACCGTGATGGTGTCCTGGCATGGGTATGTTCTCAATCTCGTTCTCGAAATCTCGAAAGCTTATGATGCCATAGGTACGATACAGAGAGAAGTACATCATGGTCGCCGAGGAGATCATCCAGTACCCAATGCGGGACCGTGACCTGCTCTTCAAGAGGAACCGCTGTGAGGATCCCACTGGTCACTGGAATCGGTTCACCAAGGCCGTTCTCGCAGAGCTCCCGCAGTCGCCCTTGGACTTGGTCAAGGAGTTGACGAGGTGTCTCCCGCACTTCCCTTTCTCCTTGAGCGAGTACGTCGAGAAGCACGTTCACATCCTAGACGGTTGTCCGCGAGGGGTGTGTCGTGCAAACGCGAAGGCTTGGGTCGACCGGTGTGCAACGCAGTTGAGCGGTATTGGGGAGTTCCATACGTTCTTGAATGCCGCGTAGTGTCACCCGGTGAGGACTCTCGACGATGGATGTATCGTACAGATGAATAGCCAATTTAAATGAACATATAGACGTGCAATCTAACCTTCGCGTAATCTTGTTTCCGTGAACGATTTAGATGACCTTAGCTCTCGGATCTCCCCCGCTCCCCGTTTCTTGCTGGCCAGAGGCCTCTTTGGAAGTTGCAGGGATGGGTTGAGAATTTCGATATTGGTGCGCGGTGCCTCTAGACGGGCAAGTTGGGTACTCGCGTCTGCATTCTTCGTGTGACAACGCTGCGTAATGGCTGGTACCTCCTGCAAGGGTGGAGAGTGTCCTTTTTATCCCATAGGGCTGGTACCAACCTGAAGCTTGGAGTCCAGTGAATCGTCGATTATGAGGACCGTACATGAACGCCCATCCAATATACATGTAGGGAACACTATTACAGCGGACGGACGCCCTGCTAACATTGGAATGTCGAGGAACGCCGGCTCCGGCAGCAGGATTGCAAGTACATTACCATCACACTACGACCGGGACCTCCTCGTAGATCGGGATACAGTAACGTGATGTATACTCCCCATGGCGGCTCTTTTCCAGCATGATGAGGACCGACATTGTTGTTCGCTCCCTCCACTGAAATGTCGATTCCACCAACCTCATACGCCCATCGTCACTCGCCTCGGCTAGATAGCGCTGAACCATCTGGGAAAGTCGAGGTTCAAGCCACTTCTGTTGGAGATTATGCCCTACTTCTTCCAAAAAGGGTGCTGTTCTGCCCGTTGTCGTTGGTCCATTGACGGGGGTTAGCGGTGTGAAGACTGCATTGACACCACCCGGGGAGAACTCCAAAATAGGTAGCATTTCCCGGAATGCCATTGTTGGGTACTGCTGTTTCGCACCGTCATGCAATGTCGAGAGGGCATTCCTGTACCAATAAGCGACGACCTTTGCGTAGTAGCTCCTGGTGGCATGGGAGTACCAATTGCCGGAGCGGCGCCTCGCTAGATAAACGGATCAGGTCGTGCATTTTGTATCGTCGCAAAGAAGGGGAATGATCACGTACTACCATGGTCCTCGCGGGCGTATATGCATTCAGCTCTGTGCCGCTCCTTCCAGTCTTGCTTCTGGCAGCCCGGAGAGCAGTAGACGAAGGCCGAACAGCGAGCGCACGCTTTCGGGGAATCCCGTCTCGTGCCATTGCACTATAGCCCAACTTGTAAGTTTCGGTGGCTACACGATACACTGTGATCCTCACCGAAGGATTGTCACATAGCTCAACAGCGCCGAACGGAACAGTGGTTTGGCGCGGGATATTTGCATGTTCCACCATTTTCTGAAACTTTTCCCAGGTTGTGCTGATTCCAGGAATTTCGAGTAGGCTTGCGTGAAACGCGGGGGGATATTGAGTCACGATCAGATGCTTGCGTACCGGCGGATAAAACGCATGAACCCCTACAGCGTCAACGATGTATTTGAAGTGGCCACGAGACAGTTCATCGTCGGGGGAGATGTACGGGATAAACCTGGCTGCTAGAGGTAAGATACCAGCGGAGATGATGATGCCGTAGCCCTGCGCTGAGTGCGACGGATAAGACGCGATAGTGCGAAGCAAATTGGATATGGCTTCGAGGAGCGATGCGGTGATGGCCGGTGCGTGTGCAGAGAACGAGGGGATGTTCAGGGTCTTCTTGCAGACTGCATGTACGGCCTTGCCCATAAGAGACGAGTACCCAGCTTTCCGAAAGAGAAACGCCGACGCCGGGTCTTTCGAAATGAGGTGGGCAGCACCGAGTATCAGGAGCTTCATGTTGTCGATTTGTGCCCCTTCTTCACCGGCGGTGAACCTTTGCGCACGCTTGAGAAAAGCATGTACGAAGCGCTTTGGGCTGCTGATATCACCCGTAGAGATGGATTCGACCAATCTTTCGCGAGAGAAATCATGGGAAAGCACCCTAACAACCAGCTGGGCGATTGGGCAAGCTTGTGACAGACCCTCTTCAGTAGCGTGCCACTCCATCACGACTTCGCCCCGAGGATCCGTACCTACCCAAAGCCGTACGAGAAGCTTGAGGAATACCTTGTCCAAGGTGAATGCCTCTAGCACGGCCACATTGGCCTGTGTGATACCGTCTAGCAGCTGAGCTTGGCCCATGTACGACGCTTGGGAACGTGCGACTGAAGGGTCCGGAGACGCAAGTTCCCTTTCGAAGAGATACCACATCCACAGACACACGCTGTGGGCCTCTCTAGTAATCCGAGAGACGAATAGGTCGTGCAGGCGATTGTTCTGGGTCGTAACGCAGGCCTTAGACACTTTGAACAAGATCTGGACGCATGGAAGAGCCCTTTCGGCTGCGTCCCCTAGTTGAGGACCCGTATGAGGCTGAAGTCTCGTCGGTACAAGCTCGGGTTTCAGGTGCTTGAACGCAACCTCTATGACCCCTTCCGGACAGTAATCCGGCGTCACAAGGTTGTGCAGGTTCCATATAGATTGAATGCATCCACGGCCTGCCTTGGACATCAGCTAAGGATAGGGGTGACGGCTTCAGAGCTGCGCAGGATTAGAGCAGTAAGATGATCAACCTACATCTCTGGTTGCATGTTGCGTTGTGTGGGCCATGTCGCTCAAGCAGTTCCTGCAAGGTTCCGCCGCTCAGCTTCGAGGATGATGGAAAGGAAAACCGCGCCCGATAGATTGGGAATTGGTGTGTGCGTATTTAAATCGTGCCAAGGCCAAATCACTTTTTGATCCCGGTCGTGTAATTCCGCTTACTCATGCTCATCAAGTTCCTTGTCCGATCCGGGATGCGGGATGCTGTTCAAACGCCTTTCTTCCTTGCTTTCGTCGACGACCTTGAGGCAGGGGAGGAGACGAGGAGGAGGTAGTAGGGCGGAGGGGGGCAAGAGGTACGCGATGCCCTGAGCGACGACGATGATCCCATTGACAACACAACACAACACAACCCCCGTAACCCGTTCCTGTTACTCGCTCTAGAACAAGGGCAATTACAGACCCGCCGGCGGCGGTGGTGTGGTGACGACACTCGTTCCATCAACGGTGTTCTGCTATATTGAGGAACAAAAGGGACGTCGGACAGCGTTTATCAGACAGTCGGTGGGTATGTCGACTCCGTGGACGCTCGACTTCTCTTCCATTCCCTGAACGCCCTCAACCGAGCGCTCGCATCCTTTCGCGGTACTCAAGGCGTGCTGAACACGCCCAGAACTCAAGAATCAAGCACACGACACCCAATCTCGGAGTAACCCAACCCCCACCAACTGACAGGTCGAACAAGGGAGAACAAGCGAGAACAAGCGAGAACGACGTCGAACCCGAACGATGGCGCAGCCTCGAGTCAACGACGGACGAAGGGACGGAATGCACAATTAATTCGGGATGTCGTCGTAGTGGGGGACATAATGAACGGGATGCACGGTGCATGACGGAGTGCCTTTCGGTGAGCACGATGCCTGACGGAACGCCTCTCGCTGACGCACCGCGTTCCGTCTTGTCAACCGACTCCAGCCTATACGCATCTAACGTACTTATATAATTCCGACATGGCGATCCCTATAACTCCCGTGAGCCACCAGGGGATGATAGCGCGTGCATACCTATACAGGTCTTCGCGCCTAAGCAAACCAGTAGCGCCTCGTGCTAAGTACCCAAGGGTCTATGACGAGAGACTTTGGACGGGTCTCGAGGGGCTCTCTGCGGGCTGTGTGTGGTCTACCACGGACTCGGGGTTATCCGAATCGCAGTTTCAAAGTATTTCCTTCCGATTCCCGGCCGGCTCGCATCCCCTGCTTGTCCCCACTATCGCAGACGATCGCAGACCACTCGACGTCTCCCCCCCTTCCGCTCAATCTACTGTCTCTCAAGCACACAGCGATCCCGCACCACCCCCGCGTCTCACTCGCCTCTCACCTCGCGCGCCAGCCCTAACTCCCTACATCGCGATCTCTCGATCTATCGACTGATTCAAGCGGTTCTGGTGGTTCAGCTGAGACGCGCAGTAGTGGCGAATATACTGTAGCAGTGAATGGAATAGGGTATGCGGACCATCCTGGGTAGCCATGGTATCCCATCGTATCAACCCGTATGTCGCGCATCCCAAGTGACTTCCTCACTCGACATAAACCATCCCAACTGTCCCACTCGACATGAATACCGTCTCCATCTCCCTGCGGCCGGGCTCTTTCATCACATCGACCAAATGTTGGGAGCCCTCCCCCAGAGTTTGGTTCATGGTATACCGTGTGGAATGTTGCAAGCTGGACGGCTGTTGGATCTAGGGTCGATCCGCAAGATCTGCAGCCGTTCCTATATATGTGCGTTTGGCGACGAAGTCGACGACTCCGATCTCTGCACCTCTCCTTCTACATTCGGGAGACACCACGAGGGTCCGAGTCATAGCTCATTGCGGTTTCGTCGCTTGAACACGGATAAATTATGCTTTACACTCAGATCTCTTCGATCTGGTTGAAGCTAAAGAATGCCATGTCTTCGCACAGGACCTCTGACTCACCGCTCGACGCACGGGCTGTTTCTCCACGGGGATCTTGCTCTTTCGTCATGTTGACCATCGCGCTAGCGTCCTCCTTGTAGGAGTCCTGTGACGGGTGTAGCGGTGAACGAGTGCAGCTGGACGACTGTTGAATCTACGGGGGCAACCTGCAATGATGTCTGTCGCTGGACCATCGGGCCGCACAGCACGCTCATCCCCACCGCTCTACACCTCATTCGACCGCTCCCATGCGAAACCTAACTATCATCGTGTTGACCGTTGTTCGCGGCTAGACTCGAATCGTAGAGCGGCGGGTGGGTTGGTACTACAGGTGAAGTGGGATCAACCTACCGCCAGGGTGATTCCGTCAGGCGGTGGGTTATGCTCTACGCTCAGATCGCCCTTGATCGTCTCGATCTTTAAAAAAGGAGAGGATCCCTCGTTATCACCTCTGGCTCACCGCTCGTGTACACATAGGCTGCTCCTCCACGGGGATCGTCCTCTTCGGTCATGTCGACCATCGTGCACGCTCCCCCCCTGTAATGCCCCACGAAGTCAGGAGCGGTGAATGGGTGCAGCTGGACGATTGTTAAATCTGGAAATTCTCCGCGAGATCTGTCGCTCTTGTTATGTGTTCTTGTTGGCGAAGTCGA